>MKEJ01096648.1:0-16738 GCA_001753735.1 Embelia ribes | reverse complement strand
AATTAATTAATTTATTTTTATATTTTTCTTATTTATGATTGATATTAGCATTAAATTTTAGTAAAATTTTTGCTTATAAATAAATATCATTAGATTATTGAATTTTCCAACAAAACTATTTTTATAGAAAAATAATTTATATTTTTTAGCAAAAAGTTATTTAAATTTTAATATTTTCCAAATTTATTAACTACTTTGTATTTTTTTCACTTATTTCTCATGATTATTATTCCATTAATATTCGTTAATAGAAAAATTAACATCATTAGTGTTATAAATTATAAAGACGGGTAAAGAGAAGCCAAAGAGTGGAAAATAAAATTGGAAAATGAATTTGAATAAACAAAATCGAGGGGACTCAAATTTGGCGCGAGGTTCTCTCTCTCTCTCTCTCTCTCTCTCTCTCTCTGTGCAATCGGAGAGATGGAAGTTTCCTCAGTTCAGCAGCTATGCCAGTTCGTGAGTATTATTCATCTCTCTGTATCTCTCTCTCTTTCTCTCTCTGAATTGTTGAATATCCCCTTTTTGTTCAGTTAATCTCTTGCTCGATTCAAAGATGTCGAATCTCCCAAAGTCTCTGCAGGCTCTCTGTTGTCCTCAAATCCTCTCCGGTTTCTGTCCCTCCGCTGATCGGAATATCCGGTATTATTAATCTCCCTGCCTTTATCTGTTTACGTATGCATCTATATCTCTATTCTGTCTGTTTATTTGCGAATGGGATTAGCATTCTACTTATTTTCTATCTATTGTACTCCCATTCATGTTTCATGTGGCTTTGGGCATTCACCTATCCCAAAATTTAAACCACAATTCTATTTTTAAGTTTAGGAGATCTAGTGCACCATTACCCATGTCTCTAAATTTAAAGTTTGGGATATAGATATTAAAATTTACCCATATCATGTACTCCCATACATGTTTAATGTAACTTAGGGCATTCACACCATTGCTCCTAAATGAGCCTCTACCCTAAATTTTAGAGTTTACATCCACAATTCTATTTTTAAGCTTAGGGGATCTAGTGTGCGCCATCACTGATATCTCTAATTTTAATTTTGAGGTAAAGGGATTAAAATTTACCCACATCTTGTACTCCCATATATGTTTGATGAACTAGGGCATTCGCACCATTGCTCCTAAACGAGTCTCTATCCTAAATATTAGAGGTTACATCCACAGTTTTATCTAGTGCATGCCATACCCATATCTTAGCCTCTAATTTAAAGTTTGAGGTATATAGCTATTAAACTTTAGGGGCCAAAAATCTGGCACTGGTTGCAATTTGTGATAGTTCTCTCTCTCTTTCTCTTTATGTATTCCAGCATACAAAAGTACAGGAAAAGGTTTCTGTATGTATGTAATATTTTGATACATACAAGCATTATATTGTCTGTTTGGAAAGAGTCTAATTACTATGATTTTTCAGAGCAGCATTGATTCTCTCCCTTTCCTTATTTTCTTTTATCTGAATAGTGGTATGTGGCAGAATGATACTTCATAAACGGAGTCAAACTCTATCTATACGTATATTTCCATCCCTGTGTGTGTGTGAATCACCTTGTAAATTTAGTTTATTTGAGCTCTAGTAATGCTATACATACCAAAAAACTCTCGCAAAATCCCATAGATAAAGCTCATCTATTAGCACTGGTATGGGAATATACGAAAAGTGGTGGATCCATTACATTTCCGTTGACCAATATAGTCTGGATAGATCATCTTTTCTAAACATATTTTGTGAAATGTTTTTATGGTAATTATTTTCCATAATTTAGACATCATTTTGATGTTATTTTGTACTGGTACTGGCTGTAATATGTGGTCGTAGAAGGACTCCATATGCATACAAATATATTTGAATAGTTTGATCTCTAAAAGTGCATCTATGAACAAGTTTAGATGCACATACCTCACTGTAAAAATTAATATGGGTAATCTCATTTCTTGGCATTTTTTCCAATTGTTTCGTGCTTGTGCTTGCCCTGATCTGGGTTACTAAGGTAGTACATCTGCTGTTTTATCTATTTTGTATTTTAGTTTCTCTCGTGTTTTATCTTGTGTTTATTCATCAACGAGTGTTGTCATTGTTCCCATGGAAAGTGATCCGGTAATGTATTGCCCCAACAAAAGCTGATGTTCCAACAAGATTAGGCTTGTGACTGATAAAGAGATGCAACTTTATGTGGCCATAACTACATTGCCCAAAATTCATACTCAAAGAAATAAAATTCAACCACATTATTATCACTCATTTCGTAAATAATACTTTGAAAGTAGTACATGCATGTTTAGTACGTCTTTAGTTTTTGGCATTTGGTTTTGTTTTAGTCATGTTTTCCAAGTCCGTTATTCAGCGAAGTGAATATTTGAGTATGTTTGTTTTGGGGCTCTATTGTAGCTTTATACCCAACGCAACTTAAAAAAAATTGGAGCTATATAAATTTATTTTATTTTACATTAGGGGATTGGTTGTGATTTTAATACCAGTTTCTGATTTATTTACTTGAAAATATAGTTGACGTATGTAATATGTGAAGTTGGCTGGTATCACGCTACCATTAACTTGCTGAGATAAACTTTTTCCATCGTTACCAGTTTCAGATACAGGTGCGGGGAGCTGCTTAAATGAGTTTCAGTGTTTGAAATATATTCCAGATTCCGCTTCATCTGAAACATGGGGTAGGACATTGAAATTTGTATAGAAGTTTATTGGTTTCTTAATTCTAGGGATTGTTGAAAAGGAGACAGCTAGTAAATGGAATTTAAGATCCACGGGAGTTATCCATGTGATCTCAATGCACTTACTGGGTTGGAAGAATGGCATGGAAGGGAGTTTATCTTGAATATGATGGAAGTTCATAATTGTGCATTTGGCTAATTGGTGCTCTCAAGGGAGGAACCAGAAAAATAAATCAAGTTTATCATCTTGAATGATGTCTAAACTTCACTCTACCTCCAATGATCATTGCATTTTTCAAACAGTGTCATTTTTAGAGGCATTTAATTAAAAATATGTTGACCCCCCCGTGCTGTTTTTATTTCCAAAATGAAGTATATTTCCCCCTTTATTATTATTATTTTTTTTACTTTATTCCTCTTACTTCATAAGTCTTTTGGAGGAGAAACCAAGTCACAATTCTCTATGAGTTAAACAAAGTTCATTCACAAGGCATATCTAAATGAGCACGCCCCTATCTCTTTAATGTGGTAATTAATGTGACCACAGTAAGTGATTTAGAATTCTGATACAGTTCTCATATTCAGCCTCCTTTAAGTTAGCAATTAGTAGATCTCATGGTGTGGGAATCATCGTCAGAGATTGTGCACCCCACCCTCCACCCTTCGTTAGAAATTGATGATTCTCCTTCCCCTCTTTTTTGTTTCTAAAAAACTCATGTTAATTGGTAGTCCCAGTAATAACAACCATATGTTTTTTTTCTTTTTAATTCACTACAAGGCAGTCATTTCTCATTTGATTTCCAACTTGTTGGTTCTCGCTTTTGAAGAAGTGTGTATTTTTTGAAAGATTGTCATGGATAATGTTGGCCTTTTAACTTTTTGCTTTGTCATGTACTGCAGATGGAGTAATTTCTCTCACAACTACCAGTAAGTTCGAAACTGCTTACAGTTTAGGATTTCTTTAGTCTTCCGAGTAGCTTAAAAATTATATCTATGATGGGTAATTGGAAATTCTTCATTGCTTTTATAGCTCCTAAACTGAAAATGTGTAGCCTTAGTAAATAAGAGTTAATCCCTTTATTCTCTTTTTTATGGACATTCTCTAGTATCTTGCGTCTTTGCACAATAACATATTTACCCCCTCGTGTCACTGTCCACTTTTTCTCGAAGTTCAGTGCTGGAGTTTATTATTTACCCCACATCACTTGTGTGTCGATCTAGCATGTGCTTTGTGATATGGTCCATCTCCTTCCATAGCTGGTGTGTTCTGCCTCTACCCGTTTATAATCCATTTTTTGGGCGTTTGGTTGGGTCATCCCACAATTGAAGGGCATTGTTAAACTTTAACAACTGCCCCACATCACTTATGTGTTGATCTAGCCTGAGGTTCATACTCTCCTAAAAGATCCTTTTAGATGGAAGGATATATGGGCTTTGATATTCACAATTTGAATTTCTCCATCACCTTATCATCAATAGTTTCAGTTTTCAACTCTGTTCAATTTAATCTGTTGTCTTTGAGTAATGTTGCAGGTATTACAGATAATGAGATGTGTCGCTATCATTTGAATCTTAAAGAAGAAGTTTCCAGAAGACACATGACAAAGCTACCTTCAAGCTCTAAAAATGGTGCAAAATTCAGGCATGTAACTTGTCACATTTAGTTCTCCTTTAACGGCGCAAACTGTTTACAGCCAACTGATGAGAAAACATTATTTTCCAGTGGAACTGAAGTCAGTTTCTCCATGCTCGGCACTGTTGATGAGTTACTGCCAAATGTCACTAAATTTCTTGTCAAGGTACTATGTTTGATCATATTCTATGATTATCCCGATAGTACATTATCTGCTTCTTCCTTTCACTTATCATCAGTATATTTTTTTTTCATTAAGTCTGATTGCTTGTTCTCATGCAATTTTCCCATTTGCAGATGCTCATTTTAAAGATCCCTGTAAGTTCAAATTCTTTGCTTCCCACGCGTTTAGCCTAATTTATTGTTCTTTTGGTTTTCCTGTCCGTTATTTACATTATCGGCTTCTTCAATTTAACGTTTTCTCACCCAGGGGATTAGGGATAATTTAATGAAATTCAGCATGAAAAAATTGTTTAATGAATCTGCTTTGTAGAATGCTTAATTGCTCTCATATTATTGACCAATAGTCCACTTCTGCCCCTACAAATGTGAAGTGCATGCTAGAGAAGCTAAACTGAATGGAAGGCACATATCATATTGACTTCCTAACTTTGAATTTCTATTATTTTCAAAATAAAACTTATTATTACTTGTAATATTGTTGGCATTTGACACATGTAAACATAGCATCTATCTTTCCGCTGATATTGCCCTTCAACTTCCGAATGTTCAACTAGGTCTTACTGGCATGTAATTTTTTATTCTTGTTCAGAATGTTGCAGTAGATCTGGCGGTTGAAAATGATGAAAAGGGCAACTCAATATGTGAAAATCTTGTTTCACTTAATGACTTAATGGCCTCATCTTCAGCCAGCTCAAATATTGAACGCCTGCGGTTAGGTCTTGAGAATTATGTTCTCAAACATGGGAAAGATTCAAGTGATATTTGTCACTCTTACTTTGCCTCCAGGTAAGTGCCAAGTGGACCTGTTCAAGTAGAACTTGCAAAAGGTCTTGACTGCTAATATTGATTTGGTAGAGAAAATCAGGGTGTTGTAGTTGCAAGTGTTCTTGGTTTCTCCAAAGCTATATGTTAACAATTTCTATCCATCATTTGCATCCTGAAAAGCTGTATTATGCACGTACCCTTATTGCTGTTGATTCGGTTTAATGGTCCTTTCTTTCTGTTCTGCTCTATTTTAAAAACAGAAATTGAATAACATCTGTGAACATTAGCTGAATTGACTATGATTTCTGATACTTATGTTGAATTTTTCATGACGGTATGTTAAACATTGAGGCAGGAGATATTTCAGGGTGATTCTTCTGCTTCTTTATTGCTCAAAGAATTTGCCAACCTTATCTAATGTCTTTCTGGTCATGTCAAATTTCAACTTATCATGCATACTTGTTATTTACAACTGGACACCAATGCTGTTTGTCATCAGTTGTTGGTTCCAGTGCAAATAAAGATCATTTTCTTCATGATGCTCGGACATGATTATTAGAGAAGCATATCGTTCGTTCCCTTTGTGCTTTCATGCAAATCTACACCTGTGGTGTGTTGTACACCCTAAATTTCCAGCTTCAAGCTGTGTTTTTATTTCCTTTTTTTGCTTTCCAGCAAGCATCTAAAGGTTGGAAGTGGAGTAGCTTACAAGACAGAAAAGAATAGAAGCACTGCACAGATGATGGAAGTTGTGATAATAATTAGTGAACGGCCACAGCCCACAGCTCCCTCCTGCTCCAGGGCTTGTGAAGGAAAAACAGAGGTTGGAATGTGACATTAGATTTCTTCCCCCTTATTTCTCTCTTGTAAAGTCTTTTTTTTTGTGTGAAAAACATATGATGATGCTTTTCACTAAATTAGAATATTTTTAAGAAATAATTCTACATAGTTATATGACTGCAAGTAACTGCTGAGATGAGAAACTTTGCTCTGCGCTTTCATTCACGTGTCCCTCAATGTGTATCATACAGAAATTTGAAGCAATTGGTCATGACATAAAGTGAGCACATTTTAGTCTATTATCGCACATATACTCTAAACTCTGTAGGGTCAATAAAAAGTACCTAAGCTGGAGTTATGGTAAATCTATACCATAAATCTTTAGATACTTTTATTTGTTATTTTTTGATAGAATTTTAGGATTACACTGGTATCTGCCGAAAGGAAGAGGGTTTAGGGAAAAGGAAAAAGATAAAGCAAGTAAATAGTATTATTTGCAATTATTTGATTTTTTTCTTTGTACCGGCTAAAGGATATCGCTTATCTATGCTGACCTAAATATATATTTCCAGGTTTTTTATTTCGAGGACTTCTCACCTTGTCCAATATCTGTATCATCTCTAAATGGATTGACAAGCATTGATTGGAAAAATTACGGATTGGCTCTGCGGAGTGTTGCTAATCACGATTCCGGAGTATTGCTAGAATGGGAGAACTTGCCACCATATTGCCATATTGACATTGCCCTCCATCATTATCATGAACAATATCCACCATTTGCACTGATATTTCACGATGATTCAGTTATGAAAACTATCTATTTTTTCCCCTAAAATGATTTGGCAGTAGTGCTGTAATTCAAGGTCGGTTTAAGTGGATATTTATTTCTTAAAATAGGCTCACTTGCTACCACCTATATTTGTGTAGTATTTCTGTACAGATTTTGTATCTGCACTGCATTACTGTTTTTTCGATTCTTCTCTACAAATGTTAGTCCATTCCTTAACTACCCACCAAGGTTTTGATGCCGTCAACCATGCAGAATTCTCATGGTGATCGAAATCTGGTTCGCAAAGCTGTTAAACTTGCATTGAATGATTTGAAGGAGAGATATTCAGGAGCTCTGCTAAGTGCACATGCTGTAAAGGTATGCATCTTTCTCCCTCGCAGATGGTTTTGCACTTTCATTTACATAAAATATTGAACACTTCTCTTTGTAGGGTGGTCATCGTCAATTTTGTTAATTATACTGATCCATAATTACAGATCGTGTTTCATAATACACCACATTGTTTAGTCTTATTTGGTCGAGAAACAAGTTTTTCAATTTTATACAAGCCTGCACTTAGATTTAGTCATTAAACATGATGAAATTTCTTCTTTTTTTTTTTTTGTTTTTTTTTTTTTTTTTTTTTTTTTTTTTTTTTTTTTTTTTTTTTTTTTTTTTTTTTTTTTTTTTTTTTTTTTTGTGTGTGTGTGTACAAGTTAAATGGAGAGCAACTTGTAAGTCAGCATCTTGTAGTTTGTAATTTTACTGCTCTACAGGAGATTTGTTCTCTCTCCATCATGTAGATTTCCTAATCCTCTTACTTCAAAATTTTCATTTTCTAGTAATATGAAGTTCTTTGTTTAGGACTTATTTCATAAATACTTGGCACATTGTTTTCGATTGAAGTTTAAAAAAAAAAGAAGTATTCAAATTTGAAATAGAATAGAAATAACCAAATTACTCTTATAGATTCTTGTATTATTTGACCAAATAATTAATAGAAGGGTAATTGTGTTAATTCAGTAACTTTTGTAACGACTAATTGCACCAAAACGTAAAGTTTTTAATTATTTTTTGACATCTAATTAAGTAAAGTATTTGTGGGTGTAGTTGGAATGCATAATTGAGTTGAATAACTATTGAAAGACAATTATTGTATTCGCAAATGACACGTCCCCAAATAAAGCCATGAAAAATGACATGTTTTTTAAACCTGATTGGCCACGTCATCCCCAAATAATATATGTATGTATGTATATATACATGTAGTGTATATATATATATATATATATGTAGCTTCTCGCGCGGCAAATACAGAGCGAGCGAGCGAGAGAGAGAGAGAGAGAGAGAGAGAGAGAGAGAGTCTGTTATCTCTTTTTTTCCAGTAATCTGTTTGAGGATTTACGCATATAAAAAATCGATATATAGAGAGAAAGTAGAAGATAGAAGCGATGGGCGGCTCGCGGAGGAGGAGGAGCGGCTCTCTCATTGCTCTACCAATCGTCTTCATTTGTATATATCATTCTTTTAAATTTTCATTTACTGGATCAGATCAAATACATATGTTGTTTTTTGTTTTTCCACTTTCTATTTATTATTTATTAGATGATTACTTTTTCAGCAAAGGTTTGTTTGTTTGATTGTTTGTATGTTTGTCGCTTTTAATCAAGTAAGCTAGGTTGTTTTTATTAAGGAAAAAAATGGGATTCATCAGGTTTAAAATTTCTGGCTTATTTGTCAGCAAATAAGCTATGATTAAAAGCTGAGCGGCCAAGATCTGACTTTTAAGTAAAAAAGTTGATAAGCTAGAGCTTATAAGTTGCAACCAAACAAGCCCTAAGTTTGATCCGAAGAGGATGTACTATTTCGTATTGTTAGGTTTTTAGTAATGATATATGTGCAAAAAAATTATGTATGGAAAATGTCCGTGTTTTAGGATCAACTGACAATCCGACAATAAAGGTGTTTGTATGGTTTTGATACAATTGGTAAATGAGTCATTTTTTTTGTTGCCATGTGCACTTCAGTATTAGTTTGAGCTTATCTTTCATGTAAAATAGGAGTGCTTGGACAATATGCGTTGGACAAAGATTCTAAATTAAGATTTTGAAATAAGAAATAATGGGTACACGTATGTGTTGGAAGATTAGCTAATCTTGGATAGTAACTAGTGCCACAGAAAAGTTCATGTAAATATCTTATTTTGGTTGTCTTTAGCCAACTCCAACCTAAGTGATGATCATGATTTATTGGCTTGGATAATGATGATGATTTATATGATGGGTTTCTCATTTAAAAAAAAAAGTTGCACTTTTACCTTTTATACAAGGTGCTTGGTTGGATTGCATGCTAGCGTGCACAGGTGAATCTAAATATCTACTCTTTCGCGAGATACTATTCGTATTGTAAAAGAGTTAAAGGTGAAGGTTTTGGCAGTTTAAAAACCATGTGCAAGGTAGACTAATAGATCTCCGAAGCAGAAGATTCAGCTGAGGTTACTGTTAATTTGAATCAACCGAAGAGAAAATTTTACGGGAGATATTAGCTGCATAACTAACTCTATTGGTTGGGAAAATGTTTACTTGAGTTGAAATTCAGATAGTAAATGGCTGCTACGGGCTTGATACCCATGCAGACATATCTTCATATTATGGTTTCATAATGAGTCGACATCTCTTGTCTTCCTGCTTTCCTGTTGTGGTTACGTGTTATGTGTCTGAACACTGAAATGTATCTAGACACCTCTTTAGGACCCCACCTTTTCTTTTCAAAAGTCCACATTGTTGACCGTGCTTATAATTTCTCATCTACAAGTTTGTGGTGATACAGTGACTAGCTATTAAATGTGCTAATTCACAATTTGTGTAACAGGTTGTCTATCTGCAATTTCTATTGCCAAAGAAGAAGCCTCAAAGTTGGGCACAGTCATCGGTATAGATCTTGGGACAACTTATTCTTGTGTTGGTGTTTACAAAAACGGTCATGTTGAGATCATAGCAAATGACCAAGGAAACCGTATTTTACCCATCATGGGTTGCTTTCACTGAAAATGAGAGACTGATCGGGGAAGCCGTGAAGAATCAAGCTGCGACTAATGCCGAAAAGCTGTCTTCGATGTCAAGAGACTTATTGGAAGAAAGTAAATACGCATTTCTTTAAGAAGCTCTGAGTCGAGTTATTGATATTTTGGAATGCAATTAATGGTTTTTATCTGTGTTGGCAGGTTCGTGGACAAGGAGGTTCAAAGGGATATGAAGCTTGTTCCTTACAAGATTGTGAATAAGGACGGTAAGCCTTATATCCAAGTGAAAATCAAGGATGGAGAGACTAAGGTATTTAGCCCTGAGGAGATCAGTGCTATGATTCTAACCAAGATGAAAGAGACTGCTGAGGCATACCTTGGGAAAACGATCAAGGATGCTGAAGCTCTTCCTACAGGGCAAAATCTTTCTCCTTCAAGTTGTGTATGTACTAGTAATATGTCATCTTTTGTTGCAAACTACAGTATACTTCAACGATGCCCAAAGGCAAGCTACAAAGGATGCTGGAATTATCGCTGGGCTAAATGTTGCTAGAATTATTAACGAACCAACCGCTGCTGCAATCGCCTATGGGCTGGACAAGAAGGGTGGCGAAAAGAACATCCTCGTATTTGATCTTGGTGGTGGGACGTTCAATGTCAGTATATTGACCATTGACAATGGTGTATTTGAGATCCTTGCCACAAATGATGATACTCATCTTGGAGGTAAGGGCGGTGCTTTTGTTTGTTATACTTACATATTTCCTGAATGACGTCTATTCCCTTCGGTAGTCTTCCTGTAGCTCTATTATCACACCAGGGCAAATATCAAGTCCTAAACAACAGTGATTTGCTTATGATAAAGACATTCTTTACTAAGTTGATGTAGAAAACATACTTATCAGAAGAAGTCGATACACACAATAAATGAAATTTGACAATACATGTCAAGTGTGCAAAATTCTTATCATAGATTATGTATTAAAAATTTAATTTATTTTCAGGTGAGGATTTTGATCAGAGGATTATAGAGTACTTCATCAAATTGATCAAAAAGAAGCACGGAAAGGACATCAGCAAGGACAACAGAGCTCTTGGCAAGTTGAAGAGAGAAGCTGAGCATGCGAAGGGAGCGTTGAGCAGTCAGCACCAAGTTCAAGTGGAAATTGAATCACTATTTGACGGTATTGATTTCTCTGAGCCATTGACCGGAGCTCGATTCGAAGAACTGAACAATGATTTGTTCAGAAAGACGATGGGACCTGTGAAGAAAGCCACGGAGGATGCAGGATTGGACAAGAAACAAATTGACGAAATTGTCCTTGTAGGGGGTAGCACAAGAATTCCCAAAGTTCAACAGGATCTCAAGGATTATTTCGATGGGAAAGAGCCCAATAAGGGAGTGAACCCTGATGAGGTGGTTGCTTTTGGCGCTGCTGTACAAGGAGGCATCTTGAGTGGAGAGGGTGGTGACGAGACCAAAGGTATTGTGTCTGTATTTGATATGATACAAAAACTTCATCACAAGAGCATATTGAATATTTTAGTTGTATACGATTATTGGTTTGTAATTTAACTGAGAATGAGAAATAATATATAGGGTTTTGCTGACTAATTTGTGACGTGGTGTATAAATGCTGATATCCTTCTCTTGGATGTGGCTCCGCTCACTCTTGGTATCGAAACTGTAGGTGGGGTGATGACCAAGTTGATCCCTAGAAACACTGTTTTTCCTACCAAGAAATCACAGGTTTTCACCACCTACCAAGATCAGTAGACCATGGTCTCCATTCAGGTACAATAATTTCTTTCTTTTGAAAGGAAGAGTTTCCACCCTTGTCACCTCCACGACATCTTAAAAAAGCCGAAATAAAAGGGCTATCCTAAACTTGAGGAGTTCTTATTGTGATGTTCAGGTTTTTGAAGGGGAAAGAAGTCTCACAAAGGATTGTAGATTGCTTGGTAAATTTGATTTGAGTGGCATTCCTCGAGCCCCAAGGTCAGCTACATATTTTTCTATCCATATCAGAATGATTTTTATGAAATGTGACTTGTATTTAAAGGAAATTCTTTACATATAATTGCACTTACTATATAGTGTAATTCTCACTTAGTTTTACTTTGGCCTCTTCATATTGACTTTGAATGCCAATTTCCATTGTTGTACTCCATTTTTTCATTGTCACACTTGATTTTCAAAGTATTTGATCTCCGCCATCTTCAAGAGAAAGTAACATCCTAGATGATGCGTATAGGATGCTTTTCAGCTGTTTTCATGGACATTTACTTTTTGGACAAAGTTCGATAGATAAGAATTTGTTGCTTTGACAGTCTTCAATTATATTAAGGTTATCAACTTACTATTATCGTATGGCTGCCAACTGTCCAATGTAATAGAATCACAGAAAATTTAATGTTTAGTAGGGAAAGTTGATTGTGTTTGGTCCTCATGTCTAACAGGGGAACCCCTCAGATTGAAGTTACTTTTGAAGTAGACGCAAACGGTATCCTAAATGTGAAGGCAGAGGACAAAGGGACAGGCAAATCCAAGAAAATCACCATTACCAACGACAAGGGCCGATTAAGCCAAGAAGAGATTGAACACATGGTGAGAGAAGCAGAAAAGTTTGCAGAGGAAGACAAGAAGGTGAAAGAGAGAATCGATGCTCGTAATGCTTGGAGACTTGCACGTACAACATGAAGGACCAAATCAATGACAAGGATAAGCTAGCAGACAAGCTCGAGTCGGATGAGAAGGAGAAGATTGAGACAACTGTCAAGGAGGCTCTTGAGTGGCTAGATGATAACCAAACAGCAGAGCAGAAGGACTATGAGGAGAAGCTCAAGGGGGTGGAAGCTGTTTGTAACCCCATTATCACTGCCGTTTATCAGAGATCAGGTGGGGCTCCCGGTGGTGGATCGGAGGAAGAAGATGACTTGCATGACGAACTATAGGTGAGAGTGCGAGAGCGAGTGAAGCAGATGAGTAAGTAGGATAGACCAGTAATATTTACATTTTTTTTTTTAATGATGCTTAGTGAAGAGGATTAGAATCCCTTGTGAGCATGTCTTCAAGGTGAAGCTAATCTGTTATCAGTTTTTTAAGTGTTTGATTTCGGATGTTAGTTTTTACTAATTTCGGCAAACACATCAGTTATTGGTGCGCTTCTCGCCATTTTAACAAGATTTCATAGCTCACGTACCAACTTTACTGGTATCGTCTACAAGGAGCAAAAATGCAACATAGTTAACGTTTTACGGAAAATGGTCAGGACCTTAAAAAAGATATACGGAAGTGGCTAGCGACGATACTAAACCAAAAAGGAAAAAAAAATTGTATAGAAACTCTACTTTGAGATGTAAGCTGGATTAAAGAATATACAGTATGTAATTTCAAAGATACTTGTATATTCTAAATAAAATACTATCACCACTATTATAATAAATATTATTATTCTAAAAAATGATTAAATATTTAGTAATTTATTTATTTGTTTATTTTTTAGCTAATTTCCCAGCATTGATGAGAATTCTTCCACTAGGAATTTCGGAATGGATGAGTTTCTGTATAGAAAATGGTTTCCGGATGACGGACCATTTCCTAGTAACTATAGTAACTGTGGAACATAATACATGACAACAATTTTCTTCCACAATGGAAATTATTTTTATTAAAAACAAATTGAGGATGAATTTACAACTTGTTTGCGCCTGAGGATTTTTATTTGTTATTTTTTTGACAAATTAATTAATGCACAAGAATTCCAATCTGGAGGGTGTAAGGGACTAATGCGCAGCATTTCCTTCTTTTTTTATTTAACCAAAAAATAAAATAAAATTTAAAGACTAAGTTTCAATGAGGCAACTTGTAATAATTTTTTTAGATCTAAAGTCCAGCTTTAGGATCACCCGAGCCCGCTGCCACAACTCCCATGCCACCATCTGACGGAACACCTTCCTTTTCTGGCTCGGCTGACTTCGTGAGAGCAGTTTTTTCACCATCAAATTCACGTACAAGCTCATCGATTTTCTGGAATTGGTATGGCCATCTCGCGTTGTATAAGAATTGGCGGAGATCAAATCGGTTGTCCTCAGGAGAATAACTCTAATGAAAGCAAAAGATATTTCGCAATTTAGTTCCCAAGAGTTCTACTATCATCAATTATGTACATAATACACACGATTAGCAGTTGGCTGGCATAGCAAGATGAAGACTCGGAACATAAAAGTACCTCAGCATGATAGGAAGGCGTCAACACAGTCATTTTGTGCCGATTGATAGAGTAGTACTTGAAGAAGTGCTTCACTTTCTCGGCCACCTCGGAAGGAGTCAACCTTCCACCCCATTTATAGCACAAATTCTGAAAGAAGTAAAGTGGTAGTAAAGAAAAACTTGACATAAAATTAGAACATTCCCACCAGTGTTACTAAAGCTCCATTTCTCCTCGTTTGATTTCTCAATTGAAAAATCAAAGGGAAGAAATGTACCACACAAGTGTTTCTATATTCATCATTCTTCAGAAACACTATAATAGATTTTTCAATGGAAAAATCTACTATTCACAATTTTTCTATTAAAAAGATACTTTTTTTCCACAAAAACTATGAAACCCTAGTTAAGATTCGGAGAAATATCCTCCTCCTCCTCCAACCCTTAAAAGATCCCAAATAAATTGGGGTAGACTAAATGAAACATAATAAGCAATAACATCAGGTTGTTAACGTGAATTTTTTTACGCCACTCATTCCAATTAAAAGTCATTTGTTCGTTCTACAATGTAATATTCATATGTCCTTTTGTAACACTTATATCTATATAGTTAGAGATCTACATCTACCTTACCTTTCCTTTCTGTTTCCACTCCAATACTCTCACATTTTCTAACTAGTGTACTTACAGGTCTCCTTCTTACAGGTCTCCTTCTTACATGTCCAAACCATCTTAAAAAGCTCTTTTTCATCTTATTCTCAATTAGTGCCGCACCTAACCTAACACGAATATCATCATTTCTAATTATATCTTTCCTAATTTTCCTGCTTTTATCTTTTCTAGTTTTTCCCACACATAGAAATTAAATAAGAAAAGCCGGTGGAAATGCTCTGAGAGCATTAAAGAATCACAAAAGCCCACAATTTAAATACAAGTATAGGTATTAACTTAAACAAGTATGGACAGCTTTCAAATAGTCTTTTGCGAGGACCACAAATTAGTGATTAAAACAAACCTTAAACATTGATACAGGGCCGCAGCGGAAAATCTTCCGCAATCTCCCATAGACTGAAAGTTCCTCGTATGTCATTCCCATGTCCACTTCATCGAGCTGTTCATGGAAAAGACAAGTTACCTCAGTTTTTGACAAACATAAATAGAAGTTCTTCGATACCAAACAGTAAATGATCCGACTAAAACAGATAGGACAACCAAAGGGAAACAACCATAGCTTTGTCTGGGTGGGTTTTATTCACCAGAAGTCCTCTCATTACAAGAATTTTTCTTTCATTGTAACGTCATGTATAAGACGTCATGTATAAGAATAATTGTGCCTTCAGGACAAATTATTATAAATTGAGGACAAATTACTACTAGTATCTTTTTTTATCTAAAAATAGTTACAGTAATTTTTTTCTCAATTTATAGTAATTTACCCTTAAAACATAGTAATTCTATACAAAAAAATTCTTGTATAGTTTCCGGTAAATAATTTCTTGTATTGAGTTTGTTTCCTTATTTACCTGGCTATAGTTTGACAAATTACTACTAGTATCTTTTTTTATCTAAAAATAGATAAAGTAATTTTTTCTCAGTTTATAGTAATTTACCCTTAAAATATAGTAATTCCAAACAAAAAAACTCAAGTACAGTTTCCTGTAAATAATTTCTTGTATTGAGTTGGTTTCCTTATTTACCTGGCTATAGTTGGCTCTTATAGGCTCTAACTCAGCAGTTGGAGGAGCAGCTTCAATTTCCGCCAAAGATGCATAGCCAAGATGGACGGCCGCCCATTTCAGAAATCTACGAAGATCCTGCTTACTGATACTTCCGATCGGATTTATATCTGCTGAACTGCAATCATACTACGAAACCAAGTAATTATCAGCTCGGATAGGAAAAGTTGTAACATGTTAATTACGAATGGAAACCCAAGTGGTGAACCGGGAAACATTAATCAGTTTCAATGTTAATTTAGTAAATAGTAGCTTAAGTTTTAAACTACCTTGGTTAGGTAACCACGCAAGCCTTCATCTACATTAGAGCTGCCTAATACCAGGTAAAATCCTGGTTTGTTATGAACCCAAGGCAAGAGTGATGCTAACATAAATGCAAGGACCATCCTGATACGAGCTTGGATGTTCTGCAAGCCCAAGTTCTCAATGTTTGATCCACCATCTACCTGTGACAATAGGAACAGATCAACATGCTTACTGAAAAAGAAGTCATGAATGTGATAAATTATAATATCTTTCATTGAGAATTGAAACAGCATTCTAGAGCTCATTTCATAAACTCAACCAAATGGGGCCTGAATTAAGAAGTGACAAATTTCTATCCTCCTACCTTGTAACGTGGTCGCTTCCCAGTTAGTGTCTGAAATAAAGAAAGCAGGGCAGAGACAACACCGTCAATGCTCACATCAAGATGCCATGAGCCAATTTCTTCTGCTAGCACTTTTGCCCGTGTTCTTGTGGCTTCAGAACTATCATTAGAAAAAAATTTGAAAAAGGATGTCAATTGACAATTATTCAAACAGAATATGCCCTTTAATTTGTAAATGGCTGATGATCGTGATTTTCCAGAGTGTAAAACAGGCAATGGTTAGTTGGTATTTATATGTAAGTTATTGGAAGTAGAGAGCAGATATGATATGCTTTTATAATGTCAACCTGTTTTCAGATCCCATGAATACAG
>MKEJ01096636.1:0-17785 GCA_001753735.1 Embelia ribes | reverse complement strand
TTATTACATATATAAATATATATTGGCTCGTAAACCTTTAAAAGGGATCTAAGTATCTAGCAGCATCGACCTCCTCTTATGTCCCTTATAAAAAAACTCGAACCTTGTGATTCGATAACTAAAGTCTAAGCTCCTTTTGAAGTCATTAAGGACACAGCAAAATAAGAGAACAAAATTAAATATTATTAACTTGCCTCCATATAGGACTTTGGATGAGGTGCAGCTGACGGTTCAGCTGGGGTTGAGGTTGATGATCTCGCTGTCCAGAAGTTCGAGGGATACATCAAACAAGGTTTTCAGATTCAATATACTCAAAGATCAGAACTTAAAGCATTTGACAGGCAAGTACCTGAGTAAAAGTCAGCTGTTGCATTCACATTTGTTAACTGTAAAACAAATAAGTTGGAAACCAAAACCCAATGATTGAAGACCAGAACTAGAAATGCTCTACATAATAGATGAAAATTTCAACTTTTTCATGTAACAACTTACCCTTGAATTAATGACCGAGACTTTCTGTTCTTGTTCGATAAGAGGAACTTTTCCTGGAGTATTACCTAGCCCAAGTGATAGCACGAAACACTAGTCAGTATAATGGTGACAGTCGCTTCAAAAATTATGCCAGCAATATGGGGGAAGAAAAAAATTGCAAAACAGCACACCAGAACCATCACATCATACTAGTCATAATGCTTAGAACAAATGCACACATTTGCAGGCACTAAAGGCCTTTCATCACGAATAAAATGTATTCTTCTGAAAGAATTTCTTCTAGAACAAGTCCAGGCAGCATCTGTAAACCCACTAAACATAGTACGGAGGTTAGAAGCAAACCCCAGAAAGAGAGAAAGACACACATGAAGAGATTGAAAGAAGGATTTCAATGAACTAACAGATTTCCTAGAACACTCCACAAGATGTCAAGAATGTCACAGACTAAGCATCATGGTATAGCATGCAATTGTAGGTATATGCAAGTTATATTATACTAGTACATCTATCGATCATACAGTTCTGGGAAAGACTTTCTACAAAGTTAAGGGTTAGGCTCCATTTAGAAATCTGCGGCTTTGAAATTCCTAGGGATTGAACATTTGTGAGTATTTTATGGGTAGTAGTCCATAAGGGACATGATTTGAATTCGACATCCGCATTGCACTTGATCCTTGATATGGTGAATTTCAAATGACTTGGGTTTATTGTGAATTTGAAATCCACACTTAGGCATCTCCAATCACATGATGGATTCATTAGTATCGTAAAAAATTAGTCTTCCTACATGCTACTACAGTTCCTTTACATTCCTCCCAATACCTATGTATTTGAAGTCCATGTATCCACAGGGAACCTCAAGCATGAACTAAGGAGAACCAAACAGATAAGCTTTGAAATTAAGTTATGCAGTATGACAGCACGGCAATTACATATACCATGTAATAATTGGTGATGCAGAGGCGTTCTATCTCTACCGAGTGGCAATGGATTCAGGGAAAGATATAGATCCTGGGTTTATGCTCTACCGAAATACAAATCCATGGAAATGGACAAACAAATGGTTTTGTAACCAGAAGCCTTCTACTTCTTCCTATGTTCCAGATGAAAATACAAGGAGCATATCATCCACAACCTTCCAATTTCTGTAAAGCATTACTCATTGACTTGATCTCCTGGACTGCATTCCCAACAGACTCATAAGTTCCCCAAATATTTCCTCTGTCAGAAGCAACATCAGGGTCACCCATTATGGCAAAAAAAAAAATTAACCGCTAAAATGCCTAAAAATATTTTAAGAATAGGTAGCAAAATTACAAACTTACCTTCACTCTTTGAAATCAACATCTCCTGGCTAGCCCGTGCAACATCAGCAGCTGCAACTGCAGCAGCTTTGGCAGCAGCCACTGCTTCTCCCAAACTGGGTTTTCCACTGATGTTTTTGGCAGCTTCTTCCTCTGCAAATACAACCTTGCGAATCCAAGACTTCAACCTTGGGACGATGGATCCCTATAAAGAAGGAAAATAAAGAAAAAGAAAAATCATCAGAGGTATCTTTAGACCATATTTAATATAGCCAATTAATATAAATATTTATCTCCACCCTCAAAAGGAGGCTGGTATTTCAGACCATGGAATTATGTTTTAGACTTGAACTAATAAAATCCTTAGACTATTAACATGGCTCCGACCAAGATTAACCTTGTAATACAGCAGAAGGTTAGCTACCCAAATAGGATCAGAAATATTCATTTTCCACTTACCCACAAGGACAAAGGCAAAAAGCAACAAAATAATGTTGCCCACAAGGACTAAGGCAAAAGGCAACATAATAGTGTAGTGATAGCATTTGGCTTCGTAATTTTGTTCCTTGACACTCATTCTTATACCTTGAAAATCACAGCTTTTCCTGCATCGAAAATAGCCAGTATCCCTATTGCAGCGAGAGCATGGGACCAATGAAATCGGGACCGAAGTGAAATCCCATGGTTGAGATTGGCACCAGCAACAGCTGCTGAATACTGCAAATTTTGACTAGTAACTTGTGGCTGAACATTTGACACAGGCATCATTGGGTTATCTGTCAAACATATGTAATCCCAGACAGAGAAACTTAACATTTGACAAAAAAAGAAAATGACATCCGAAAATTGAAAGAAGATTACTGCCAATAACACAAAACACAATCATGACAGATATTAAACTTGAGTGGTTGTAGTTGGCTGCGCTGCTGAAACGATAGGATCTGGATCCTGTAATTAATGCCAAATATAAGCAGGAACATACACCAAAACAACTTTATCAATATCATAGTGCAGCCAGAAAATCCAAGAGAAATAAATAAAAAAAGGAATAAATTTCCTCACAGGAACACGACGGAAAGCTTCATCTATCTCCTCCTTAGTGAGACCCTTCCTCTCCAGAAAAGATCGCCTGTACATAACTGGGGAACCCTTCACTCACTTTTGGGTGCGAAAGAAACTTAATAGCATCTTGGACTTGGTCCTCTCACATCGGTTCAGAGTTCACAAATACAGATGTCGGAGAAGGCTCTTTACTAGTGTCGGAATTAGCTTCATGCTGACTGCCCACTGTTGGCTGTACTGCCTCCGGAACTGTACTTTCGAGACAGAAAGAGTGAGGAGCTATTAGTATATAATATATAAGTTATAACTCTTGCCCTAGGTTTGCCTTCGAGCATTTCTTTGTTTTCAAATAAATCTTCACTTATCTGGGAAAAGTTTTAGTAGCATATATCTGAATCTACATAACATTTTACCTAAACTGTAAAAATGGATGAACAGAAATAGAAAGTAAAAATTACTACATGAAGAGAACTCAACAAGATAACTAAGTTCAAACTCTTTCCAAATAAACTCGTACAAATAGAAAAGAGAGGACAAGGAGTGAAGGAGGATGTAGCTACATAACATTTTAGCCAAGTAATAAAAAGGAGTAACAGAAATAGAAAGTACTATAAGAAGAAAAAATCAACAAGATAACCGAACTTAAAATCTTTCAACATAAACTCACAGAAAGCAGAAAAGGGAGGACAAGGTGCAGAGGAGGAAGAAGCCACAACAAAATTATCTCGTAATAACTAATATCAGGTAGACTTCACTTGATAGACAGAATCTATAAAACATCTACTCCACCAAAAAACTTGCATGCGATGCATAATGATCAAAAGGCAGAAACCGCAAAAATAGTGGTCTTCAATATCTATTTTACAAAGTTGATGAAAATAGTAGTGTGTATTTGATAATTTCCTCTTATATACTGCCACAACTTGGACATTCAAGAAAAGCATCGAGACAAGAACTTAGTATTCGTTTTAAACAACAAAAATAGTATTCTAACAATTGAAGAATGATGTCTTCAGAGTGTTTCAAGCTCTATACTGATTCAAACGATTTTTACTTGAACATTAACAAAAATTTGAGAAATATTACCAAAGAATTACCTCTTTAGAGCATTTTAGGTTCTTTACTAAATCAAACGACTTCCAAATACTGACTTGAACATTATCTCGCTCAGTCCATTGGTTCGAAGATTGTAAAATACCTACTTTAATATTACTAAGTGAAATGCCTACATCTTAACCTCTAAATAGTGTTTTAAATGCTTTAGGCACCTTCAAGGCGCTAGGCCCTTCGTTGCCTTAGGTGCTAGGCGCTTGCATTAGCGAAGTGAGGCATTAAGAATTATGGCAGATGGTTCCTTCCTTGATGCCAGAATACCTTGACCTTGGTCCTCAAGTGAAGATTATGTTTCTCTTATTCTACTCTCATCTTGATCTAATGACAAAATCAAAGCTATTTAATTTAATTTCAAACAAAATTGTTCAGGTTTGTTGTTGTTTAAAAAAAATTGTGTCTTAGCGCTTTAGAATGAAAAGGCAAGCGCCTAAAGCACCTTGCCCTAGGTGAGAGCCTAGGCGAAGCCTTTTTTTATGGAGCATTGCTGGAAGCTCTTAAGGCGCCCAAGGGGAGCTCCCGGGGATGTATATATGGTGATGGTTTGAAGATTTCAATTTCTTTTGGTTTTCGTGCCTTGATTTCAAGTTTTCATACCATTTTCACATACGTGGGAAAATGATCTTCAAAACTAATGAAAACAAGCCTATTTTTCTGAAACATGTCAAATTATTTACAGAACCAGGATTCAAGATACTAAATATTTGGAACTGCATATCCGCATCAAATGTATTTGTAAAGCGCATAAAGTCAATTTTTTAAGAAGGCTAAAAGTCAAATTTTTTTTTATGGGGTACTAAAAATGCATAAAAAATTTACAATAAAAAATAAGATATCGGATTGTTTCATCCTAACAAAGCATTAAGCAGTATAGTAACACAGGGAAAAAGCAAATAATGAGTTCAATCAAGCTGCTAATC
The DNA here is from genome assembly GCA_001753735.1 of Embelia ribes. Lineage (NCBI taxonomy): Eukaryota > Viridiplantae > Streptophyta > Magnoliopsida > Ericales > Primulaceae > Embelia > Embelia ribes. The sequence continues at coordinate 12,897 of MKEJ01096636.1, read as the reverse complement.
TTACAAATTTCCAAATTAAATATAGCTTAATAAGTGATAATATCTGACAATTCTTCTCATTTGAGTGCATTCCCATCTACTTTTTTCCATTAAAAAAAAAATGATCAATCACAGTGAGCAGATTAACCAGTCAAGAAAAATATATATTAATTTGAAGCAGAGAATTGATGAAGATAAATAAAATTACCGGTAGTTAGAGGATTATTATCATCAGCAGGCGTCGCCATGGGAGCTCACTGGAGGAGAGGGATAGAGAAACAAATAAGTTGCGAAATTGAGTTACTATTTATAATGAACGGCAAATTGAATAAATAAAATAATACTCCGGACATTATTTTTTAATTTAAAGCACAAAAATTAATAAAATATCTCAATGGTAGAAAAGAAAATATTAATATTTTATTTTACTATACTTCATTAAATTTTCAAAGCATATTACTTTAATCAAGTAATAATTAATAATTAATTATTATTTTTTAATTATCACTTTAGCACAAAAATTAATAAAATCGCTTCAATATAGGGAATAAATAATATATTATGTCATTACCTTTCATTAAATATTAAAAATATATCATTATAATTAATTAATGATATAAAATTAGAGAAAAAATAATTAATAATTCATTAATTTTTTAAATAAATAAATAAATAAAAATTTAAAAATAATTTCAAAATGATAATTAAAAAGCAATTGAGGGAATAATAAAAAAGAAAGAAATTAGAAGATTGATAAGAATGTCAGGGGTTTCTGTTAGGTAATCGGGCCAAATATGAATGCCAAATTACCAATCTGATTTATGTAACTTTTACAAGTAAAGCACCATTTGCCAATTTATTGGGTTAAATCCTCCTCCATAATTGTTATCATTCGTAATCTTTGCAACTCTTATCCTAACCTTACAAGTGTATAAAGTAGAAATTAATAGTTGCTAAATTAAATTATATATATTTCCAACAATATAAATAGAATACTTGATCATTCACTATCCACATTTATCTCTCATTCAAAATTTGATTTTATATGCCTATACATTAAATTTGATTTATACTTATTCACCATCTTAAATATTTTTTATCATATAATAAAAAAATAATTCTTTTTTTACAATTAAATATCAAAATTTTAAATTTAGTTCCATACTAAAATAAAGAAATGGATGTGAAATAAAATAAATAGATTTAAGAAAATATTTATATTCATTTTATTATATTATTCAAATATTTATATTTTATACTTTATCATGAATAGTACTAATGCGGTAAAGAGAAAAAAATAGGTGAGTTTCTCTTTTATGATTTGGGTTAAGATCATAGTTTTTGTTAGCACGTTAAGAGTTATAAAGATTATGGAAGAAAATATTTATGGAGGTGAGCTTAACCCTAATTTATTAAACATACTAGCCATGCGTTTAGAGAATTCACACCAGTATTTATCATTTAGTTTCTACATATGGCTTTTAAAAATATATAGTATTTTTTTCTAGAAATTTTATATTTTTTAAATCATCTATATATATTAGTATTTTCAATAATTTTTTAAAAATTACTAAAATAACAATACTCTATCCGTCCATGGCAATTTCTCATTGTTGTTTTTCCAAGAATAATCACCAGGCAAAATCTATATTTATTTAAAAATGTAGCAAATCTCAAACATTACCCCTCGTTATTACTAAAAGAAAGTCAAGCAAAGAATTTTGTTTCAAATTTGAAATGGAGCACCTAAACATACATGCATGGGTGCCCACGAGGCATGTTGAATTGCGTTTTGGGATGCTCAAGCTCGGTTCATCAATAGTTTTTTTTTGCTCGAGCTTCGTTTGGTTGATTAGTATTTGAACTGAACTTGAACCGAAATTTTATCGAACCCAGCTCAAACAGCTTGTAAACTACTTGAAAAATCTTGAATAAAAAATGTGCCACATTAGTCTTTGTATTTTTTGAAAATTTTATGAAAATGCTATAGTAAATTTCTCAATGGAAAAATCTCTTATTCACAATTTTTCTGTTTAAAAAATAATTTTTTCTATCAAAATTTCAAAACCTTAATTAAGTTTTGGAAAACCATTTTTTTATATTTTGTTATAACATATATAATTATTCTAATAGTATTTAATAAATTTTATAGAAATATTATTATGAGTAATTTCTAAAATATAAAATTTTAATATGAGAAATAAATTTCTAGAGGGTGAATGCACTTTTTTCGTTTTTTGAAATCTTTAATTTTTTTCGGTTTGTGCCGTCTGATTAGTTCATAGGATCCAGTATCTTGCTACTTTGAATGTACTTACAATGCAGACAGTGAGTTAGTAAAATACATGGAGAAGTGGGATGTGACCCAGAGATGAAAATTGTTAAAAATGGGCTTGAACACGCTATTCAAGTTGCTGGGCATTGAGGCTTGTATCTAAAATAAATTGTATAAATGGACTTGGACTATGAAAGAGCGAGCAATAGTTAACCATATTTACTTAAGGTATTAAGATAGTTTTATACCATAAAGAATTTCGTTTCGACACAGGTTTGGACCACGAGTCTTGCTATTCGCAAGTAGTTCTAGCTCAAGTTTGATAAAATTGCTTGAGCAAAGTTCGACCTGATTAACAAATGAGTCCAACCCAAGTGTTAAAATATTTAACTCTTTCGAATTCGTGAGTAGCTCGTGTGCATATATATATATATATATATATAAATTTCGATCTTGATTCTAGTCAGGTACTGGCCTTTACACATTCAATTGAGTCGAGACCGAGTCAGACTTAAACTTAAGTTTGGATCAAGATTGAGCTCAAGCTTGAATAGGATTCTTTTAAATCGAGCCGAGTTCGTGCATGTCTTATATTTGGCTCAATTAGGCTCATTGGTTCGGCTAACTAAGCAAATAAAATAAGTTTGTTTGGTGATTGTCCTTTTACATCATCGATACGGACTCTATAGTGTGTAGTACATTTCCTAACACATACATATAGCATATAGTAGGGGAGAGCAAAATTCGGGTTTCCGAACCCAAAATTCAGGTACCCGACCCAAATTATCCGAAATTCGGGTTCGAATTCAGATTTTTTTTTTCAAAAATTCGAGTAATTATCCGAATTACCCGAATAATGAAATGACGTCGATTTATATAATATATATATAAGAAACGACATCGTTTTATGTATATAATTCGGGTTTGGTTCAAGTAATTTGGGTAATTTAGTAATTCGGGTTCGGGTTTCTTGATTCTATTTCGAATTTGGGAATTTAGGGTTCGGATAATTTGGATTCGAGAATCTCGTTTTTTTTTTCCGGGTAATTCGAGTTCGGATAATTTGGGTCGGGTATACTTAAATACACACCCTAGCATATACCAACACAAAAGATTGTAAAGTTAGTAGCACAACTCTCACCGCCTTGGATTGGAGTCGTCTAAAACCATAAAAGGTCATCCATGCATTATCCAAACTAATATTGGCTGAATTATCACAGACCTAAACTGTCTTTTAAAGTAAGATTCAAGCTCAGGCTATCCATTTTATATGCCAAAATTGTTAATATGCTAGCCTTTGACATGATTATCATCCTCATCATCAGAGTTTTAATCCCAAAAATTTGTGTTCTGGCTAAATAAAAACTAAAATTAAAAAAATTCTACAAAAAAAAGAATCAATTATATTGTTGCAACAAGGCCCTACGATTGTGACAATCATGCAAACACAAGCCAAGTTGTGCACCTTTAGTGGACTTATACTCAAACCTAGTACCTTTTTTTTTTTTCTCTGATCAAATTCATTATACTCATAGTAGACTTTAAGATTTATCAATCTGCATCTCACTACATCACAAAAGTTGCTCTGTTACCATATGCAGAAGTGACCCACTACCTTTTTCTAAAAGCCTTATGAGATGGAAGATGGTGCATCTGACTCTTGAGTAACAGTGAAACATATTTTTAACTACAAAAATAAAATTTTGTAATAAAAATTTTTGAGAATAATTTTATAATTTTATTTGAAAAATTATATATTTGTAGTTGAAAAACTCTTCCTCACTGTAACATATTTTAAAAAAATGTTAGCCACTCTTCACGGTTATGGGATAAGACGGAAATGGAGACCAAAATCAGATCTAAAATTATTGAAGGAAAAAAAAATATAATAGTAGAAGAAGAAGGTTGAACAAGTACATCTCTGCTGGATCTGAAGCGGACTCTTAAGCTTTTCCCAAGTGATTAATCCCTTTCAGTTCATGACCCAAAATCCATACCTTCCACATCTAACATATTACTACTAACTTGTATAATAAACTCAGCATTCAGCCGAAAGGAAAATTACAGAAACAAACAATTAGCAGCTATAATAATAACACAACAATGATGACCCACAATTGTGAAAGCATAATTTTTTTATTTTATTTTTTTCACATATTGCTTTAGGTTGGATCATTATTCTAGAATTTTGAATGAAGTCGGTACGGACCCAGGGCTAGCTGCAAAGGAGTCCAAATTTTATTATCTTTTCAAAGACCTAATTATATTTGTTTCCAACACTAAGATGCGAATTACTTTAATTGATATACGTTGAATCCACATCCCTGTAATTCATATGCGTCGAATCCACCCCCAAATCAATTAAAACGGCATATCCTTGTTTTTGGATTCATTTTATAGAATTTGCAGATCATTGTACCCTTAGAAGGGCTAGTTTGAATTTATCGATTGAGAATACAATGCTCATTGGTAATGGATACGTAGATATATGTCAATCACAAGACACCAATTCTTAACGTGTGTTTACATATTAAGTTTGATAAGGTGACACCAATCCTGGTATGCAAAAAATAAACAAGAAGGCAAATATGCATGTAATTAACCTGTATAGCTTCCAAGGGATTAGGTGTTAAGAGTACAAATGCTCTTAAATTTACATGGTCCATGCATGAGATTTCAAGAAAGGTTGAAAGGAAAAGGGCAATAAATTCAAAAAGATTTTGGTACCTGAAACTGTTTTCAAATTCCACAAGAACAAACAAATAAAACAACATAACAGGGCACCACACCACCCATCACAATAATCATTCAATGATTGTCTAGGAGCAACACATAAAAATGGACTCTAGTCGGTGCATAAGTACACTTGAAATGTATTTCTAACTTCATATTCATATAATCATTGATCACTTGGGCATAAAACATAATAGAGAAAAGAATATACATACATATATGTTGGCGTATATGTCTATATTCAGCATGATTTTGCTAAAGACATCCTACTGAGAACATACACTAATTCAAATATAGCTGAAGAGAACTCAACAATCATCGAGCTCATATATAAATGGATGCTTACACCACAAGATTCACATAATCATTTCAAGATTGTGGTACAAAATAAAAATCACCTTTAACAAATATAGTAGCACAAATAATTATTACAAAATTCACACACAGCAACCCAGCTATACCCTTCCTTCCACCTTTTTACATTTCCGTGTTTGCTTTTAAATCTCGTATATTTAATCAATCCAATGCCTCCAGAAATCATACCTTAGTAGCATCATTACTTCGAGTATTATGGTTGGCATCTAAGAGTGTCTCCAGTGATCTGGCTTTTCTGGTCCTGACCTTGCCAGCTTCTTTTAGTAACTCTGCCAAACGCTTTTTTTCATCGCTTACGTCTGGATTAGCGGTCCCGAGCTTTTCCTCCCTCGTCCCAACCACATGTTCCAGTACTTCAATTGCCTCATCCGATCTAAGGCAAGTTACAAAAACAAAACCACCCAATCAAAAGATGGCAACACATAAAACAATCAGCTAAATATACAGCAGTAAACTCACTTTACTGGTGAATTTATCTCATCGGCAAAATTCAAGATGAAAAATAAAAGCACTTCATCTAAAATGTCAAAGGAGTAAATAAATGTGAGGATACCGCATGGGGCCTTGTCTGTATCAAGTCTGTGATATTATAACCCCACCATGTCATTATATTTTGCTTACTTATAACTAAGCTTTTTTGAACTTTTTGTTTACAACAATGAGCTGCTTTGTTGGATTCTCTAAATCAAGTTCTTTTTCCAATTTAATTAAAATAAGCTTCCAATGAGTAACAGCTAAAGAAGGGTTCACTTTTCTTAATTTTCACAAGTTCTTTTTCCAATTTAATTAAAATAAGCTTCCAATGAGTAACAGCTAAAGAAGGGTTCACTTTTCTTAATTTTCACAAGTTTAGACTCACATAAGAAAACTGCTCACTTTTTGCCACCTACGCGCTTTGTTATATGCATTACTCTTCAATTCAAATGTGTACACTCGTTAACTTACTAGATCCAACCAAGAAAACACTTAAGCTTGACTTATTTTTTAGTTAATGTCTGTACTTCTTTACATATGCGATTGGTTAAGTGCAAATTAAATCGGATGGCAAATCATAAAACTAGTTACACAAAAAACAAAGTACTCAACAGAACCCACTCACGTAAATTATGAACATTCATAACTCATTAAGACGTACTGATATCACATAACTAGTATTACTTTAATATCAAATAAAAAAACCATAAATGCGAAAAGGAACATACCTCCCAAGTGCATCATATGTTCCAGCAAGGTTGCTATACACTCCAAGCGTATCGGGATGATACGGCCCATACTCTTGTTCTAAAATACCCATAGCCTCTTCGAATAATTTTAAGGCTTCATCTATAGCATAGCGCTGCACACAAGCAAGTCCCATTTGATTGAGCGCAATCCCAAAAAATGCAGATTTTTTCTCCCCACTAGCTCTAAGCTTAGAAATAGCATTCTTCAATGATGAATAAGACTCAGAGTAATTTCCCAACATATAATAGATAACCCCCATCTGAGCTTCGATCCCTGCAATAGTATTTTGTTGACCAGGGTAGTCGCTATATATCTTTAAAGCCTTTTGAAGCAACTTAATTGCTTGTTCAAGCTCGTTCATAGATTCGTATATGGCAGCGACATCAGTTAGTCCACTAGCAATCTCTTCCTGAGGAAACCCCAAGATGGGTTTCGTATATATACGAAGAGCGTTTTCACAATATGATTTCGACTCCCTCGATTTCCCTGTTTTGTTGTACAAATCAGCCAAACGTACAAAAACAGAAGCGACTGTAGGGTGGTTCTCCCCTTTTGAGGTTTTGAAAACCGTGAGTGCCTTCTGGAAGGCGAAAACCGCCTCATCGTATCTGTTCAGGGATAAGTACGTATCTCCGATGCTACAGTCGACAAAGGGAACCTCCGCTTCTTGGCCATTTGCCACCATAGACATGCCAGCTAAGACAAGATGCTCGAGGGCACCCTCGTGGTCCCCTTTTGTTTCGCATATAAGACCCATAAGTCTTCTATCAGCAGCCTCTTCGAGCGAAGCAGGTTGACCATTCTCTCTGTGTATATCTAGAGCCATTTGGCAATACTTAGCTGCATCTTCGAACTGCAGTGCTTGAACATGAGCTTCTGCTAAGTACCTACAAGTCTCGCCCACTCTTACATCTTTATCCCCCAATATTTTTCTTTGAATTTCCAAACCCGACGTGTAGCTCGAGATAGATTTCTCGAGCTGGCCCACCAATGCATATGTATCACCCAATTGCATATGGCCGGAAAATTTAGCAAGCGCATGCTCTTGAGTTTCCTCAACGGATATTGCTTCAATTGAGTGTTCAAGAACGGGGATAGCCTCGTTATACTGGCCTAAGTTACAGTATATAGCTGCGGTTACATGTAAAGACATAACAAGGTCTAAACTAGGCTTCCCGTTAGAACACTTCTCAAACGATTTGGCTGCTCGATGAGCTAACTCAAGGGCTTTTTGGGAATTTTCACCTGAAGAAAGCAAATCTCTTGCCTGTTTAAGCAAAAAGGGTCCGAGATCAGGGTTATCTAAGCCGCTACCAGAAGAGTCCTCGGTCCCATTTTGCGACTTAATCCCACCCGATGAAGAATTTTTGAGTTTTGTACTAGACAATCCCCCCACATTTGACTTTCTTAATGTCTTATCTTTTCTCTTATCCGAAATAGAAATATTACTCTTAAGATTCGAATTTCCAGTGTCTTCTGATTCCGAAGCTTTCTTTGATTTTAATGAAGATTGTGAGTTTTCAATTTTGCCCGATTTTTTACCCGTGGATGAGCTTTCCTTCTTAGAAGTTGAATCGCTATGATACCCATTTCTAAGCTTTTCAGCCTCTTCTTTCTCTTCTTCTTCCATGATTTCGACTTCCCTCCTCGCCCCACCTACGAGGTGGCGAAGTTCCGAATCGATAATCGACTCTTCGCCATCGGACCCAAAGCTAGCCCTAGAAGGCGATCGATCAGAACTTTGCATCTCACACACATTATCGAAAAGCTGCTCAATCGAGGTGTCTGCCGCTACATCAATGGGGGCTTGATCACCACCAGTTCGACGAGTAGGACTACTTTTCGTAGATTTAATTTCAGCTGAATTTTCATTAACTCGAGAAGAATTCCCACTTTCATTAACTATCCCGTCTTCATGAACTCCCTCAGGCATTTTTAATTTTATTTTTGCAACCCGATTCAGAGAAATAAATTTAAATAGATTATCTGCAAGAAATTTGCAATTTCCAAAATTAGATTAATTCAAAACATGGATCCTTTTGTACTCAACCAACATACCCCCACGGCCCCACTTCAGATCTAACAAACAAAATATTTCCTATTTTGTAACAAGAAAAAGAAAAGGAAAAAGAAAAAAACTCATACAGTAATTAATTGCTTCAATAGAGTACCCAGAACAATAATTGTTTAAGACTAATCCTACAGTAACAAACCACAATTTAACCTATACATACATAGACATATACATACACACACATATTGTAATTGAGGTCTAAATTGGCACCAATTCCATCAGGTATTAAAAGAAGATAAACATTAAAAACACAAACAGGAGATTTAATCGAGGAAAAAGAAACGAAAAATCGTCAGAGAATAAACCTTCAGTTGACTTCAAATAATTGATCCGCTGATATATAAGGTACCAAATAAGTATTTAAGATGACGAAATAAAACACATACCTGAAAAAACCCGTGGAAGAGAATACCAGAAAGTGGTGCTTTACTTCCATCCGTTATATGTGCATATATATGTGTGTGTGTGTGTATATGTATGTATGCATAGAGAGAGAGATTAAGGGGGTAAGTAAGTGTGAATATATAAGATTGATGATGGAGGCGGAGGACGAGGAAGGGATAGTTGCAAAAGGGTGAGGGTAAAATTGGAATTGAGAGAATGAGAGAAGAGATGGAATGTCAGAGGAGAGGAGAAGGTGACTTCTTGCCCGATCCGCGCCTGCAACCGCCGGTTTGCTTTCTGTTTCCCTTGCCACGTGGCAGTATTATTGTTCCTCCCCTTCGTGATAGTATGTCCCCATAGTTTCAAACAAAATTCTATTTGGTCCCGAAGTTTTAATTGAAACTAGTATATAATCCGGTGATATCTTTGGTTCCCGAAATTTAAGAGATGCTATTGTTTTTTATATGGAAAAAAAAAATCTTTAAATATTCAAAGAAGAATAGAATATCAACATAAATTCTCATAAGAGGCTCATTTATCCCTAAATAAATCACACTATAGCGAGCTAATTTGAAGTCATAATAAGGACCAAATGTGTAACTTCTTCAAAATCTAGATTACCAATGTTTCAATTATATGGACAAAATTGTTTGTTGGTTGAAACTATGGGGACCATTAGCATAATTAAACTGATAAAAAAGCCTAATTTGTTTTTGTAGAATTTTGACTAATTATACAGTTTTTACATCTGTTCATATTTGTATTTGTAGACTCTTCAAAGATTCATGATATTAAGAAATCATTTGTTCCTTTCTATACATGTAATCTTTTGCTAATTCACTTCTTTTCTGTAATGATTATCACAAATTAAGGAGACTAAGCACATTACAATTTTGAGGCTAAATTGAACAGGGGAGAAATTAAAATGAGATTAAAATAATAGAGGTCAAATTAAAATAAATATAAAGACGAGGGACAAATTAAAACAGGGGCAAATTGAAGTTTGCCCTTGCATTTATTAGCCGTGGGCTGTATTAGTCTAACTACTAGTTGTCACATTGCGTGCTCGTATTTATTTCATTTCAATTTTCTCTTTTAATTTAAGACAAAACAATTACCAAATCTATTTTGAGGAGGGGTGGGGAAAAAAGTGTTTGCAGCGAAACCCTACGTAATTTTAAAAGTTCACTAAAAAATTTACTACATTCAAGTGTGATCTTTTTATTTTTTTATATGGCTTTACTCTTCTAAACTCTCCCAAAATAATGTTCACGTTCTTGGCTCTGTAGGCTAGATTTATATGAGTGCAAGGGACACTTTGGGACCACAGTTAATGTGTGTGTCTATATATATATATTTTATTTTTTTTATATGTACGTTAATCTATTTAGTTAATAAAACAATTTAGATTCAATAAGCCTATTTTATCTGCTTGTAAAAGTTTTTCCGGATTGAAAAAATATTAGTTAAATTCATTATCCTTGGACACAAGTCTTCACCAGGTAGTATTTTTATTTTTAAAATTAATAAATGCATACCCGGTGTATATCGTGACAATTTGACAAACTATAATGCTAAATTCTTGATCACAGGCTTAAGATATGTTATGCCTAGTTGTCCATTTCTTTTACCAATTATTCATTTTCCGTTTTTACATATTAAAGTGGAAATTAAGCATTACTTAATCAAATACCCAAAATCAAGCGTCCCACCTTTCATGAGTGTTTTAACAACTCCTTGATTGGTGTTTATTTTACCTATAATTGCAGCATTGGCAGAACTCAAAATTTTCTATAATACTTACCTTTAGAGTTTGAGAATTTTGATTGATGCCCTTTACAAAGCGTCCTTTAATAAAAAGAGATGGCCTATTATATAAAATGATAGGACTTGACCCATTTGCCCATAAATCCTAATTTATAACCACTAAATGGAAGTAGCTTATATGCATTTCAATTGATAGTATAAAAAACTAGCGGATTTTTATCTTCCATTTTCTTTTTCCTTTGTATTGTTTTACACGATCAAGACATGTTGGATAGGAAGAAAAACGTCTGGCACTACTTAATTGGGCGAAAGTGTAATGAGTTACTTTTTAGCCATAAAAATAAATTTTTGATAAAAAGTGACTCCTCACCCTTATAACTCTAAAAACAATGTCAGACATTTTTTTTCCGCTGTATATCATATTCTCAACACTCAAATGGAAAGGATTTAAATTTAATAAAGCAATGAACATATGAAATTCAAAGGTACAAGACCCTAGTTCACCCTAGTTCCGTAAATTAGATCACTGGTATTTTGATAATAAAACTAGCATGATTTTTTGGTGAATTATTATTGTAGCGGTTACCAGGTGTGGGATGCTCCTTATGATATCCAATGATTTTTTATTTTTTTTAAATAACCAGTCACCAAATGATTTAATAAATAATAGTAATCGGCGCCTAGGGGACATCGTCCCCTCTTTGTATTAATATTGTCTCCAACTTTTTAAATTCTCTGTGCTTAGCTAAACTCGAAAAATATATAAATATATATTATTATTATTACTGTGGAAAAACCGAAAAAGCGAATATGCGAAATTATAATATCACATAATGTCAGTTGTCACAACTTTTCTTGTTCCTTGTGGTCTTAAGCTGCCAAGGAATATCATACATTTAACTAAATTAATAATAACACAAGAAATGTTGCTGTGTTTTGACAATTATACCAAAATTTGTCCTAGAATTATTTAACATTTTGTGGAATTCGCTTTCAAATATAGAATATTGCCATTACTCACCATTAATAAATTGTTATCTAGTCGCTACGAGTGATTTTGGTTTCGTTATACAATTTAAGTAAATAAATAAATGATTTATAATTAAAAATAAATAAATGCATTTAATTTAAAACTTTTAAATTATTTAGATTAAAATAATAAATAAGTTGAATTTAAAAACTAAACAATAAAATGTAATTATGTATTTAAGTAAATAAACTAAAAACTCAAGCTTATAAATTGCAAGCAGACGTGTATGTATTTGTAGGACACGTGGCGGATCCAATCCAGTGTTTTACGAATTTTAAAACAATAGAAACAAAAGCACTTTGGAATCTATCGTGGGCTTATTCGTGAGTTTACAGGCTTGTACGAAATCCTTCTTAATTGGGTTAAAGATATTTTGGGCCCAAAACAAGGTGAGAAATAAAAGAGGGTCAGCCTCAAGCCCATGTAAGAACATTAGTCGTCATCATGACATCATTATAGTAATTGACCGTATAGAGATAACGACGCAACATAGGATCATGTCAATAACGGATGATAGCGCGAGTTAATTACACGCATGGTCTCCATATTGTTGATCAAATTCTATTGGATCCTCATTACCTCAATTAAGGCACAAGTAGTGTCTATGTTTTAGAAAGATGACAATATGTCCATAAGCTTTAAGAAATGTGAAATATTTGGTCTCTTTTGTATTTTGTTTCCTAACATTCAGAACCTTTATATGCTCAAATTTAGATTTGTCAATATTACAAGTGGTAAAAAAAGACTATGATTTTTTGTACATATAAAAATGTTACGAATTTGTACAATATGTATGAGTATAAATCGTACATCCTTGACCTACTCTATGGAAAAATTACCATCACATAGATATTTGTATATTTTTTGAACAAGATCTTCCGTACTATAATAGGACCAATTAGGTCAAACGATGGCTGTTAGGGCCAAAAACGACAATATTGAGAAGATCAATACAAATTATCCAATCACGTAGGTATTTGAGTACGAATATTATCATATTCATTGGCGGATCCATAATTTCCAATAAGGGAGAATCAAGTCTTCTTATTTAATAAA
>MKEJ01096634.1:0-18762 GCA_001753735.1 Embelia ribes | reverse complement strand
TAACACAATCGCTCTCTCGAGTCTCGAGGGCTTGGGATTCGGGGGCGCGATAGTTGTTAGGATCTATTGCAACAGTTATTAACAAAACCTCCTTACTTAGCCCTATAAGTTAACATCCATCTACATCAATTACAGGCCTGCAAACCTCTAAAAAAAACCTTTCCTTAAAGCTCCCCAACATATATAAAGACATCTAAAGATTGACTCCCTATTTGGTCTAGTATTTTCCCTAACCTTCATCACTACAGTGGTCCCAAGATTTGACCTCTCCATCTCTCCAATATAGTCCCATAACTGTGAAACTTACTCACTTGATGAATCCATTATCATCCTAGCAATCTTCGTTGCTTTAAAAGCCTTGTTTATAGTAACTTAGTACTTCAGTGATGAATGTAATTCTGTTATAAAATCTTTGACTTCTCATTTCGTATTATTCCTAATCCTCCCAAGGAACTTATTTGTAATTACCCTTACCTTACAATGTTTATTCTATACTTTTTCTACTGCATAAGTGTTTGTCTAGCAATGAACTAATATCAAAGGTTTGCTCTCCTTTCAACTTAGTAGTAAAACACTTCCTTGGACAACCCTCAATACAAACTAAAGAAATCTTGTCCCTAGAACTTCTTTTATACCTAACATTCTTTCCTTCTTGAAGAGTATATGATGTCACAACTGCTCTAAAGTCAGCAAAATTTATGAATCTCATACCAGCTTTGAATTGCACATTGAAGATGTTAACCTTACTGAATACTCTTTTTTTAGCCTCATTTGTATCACTAACCAAACTATTCAACCCAGCTAAACTATTAGATTTTGCACACCCCTTATTCATTGTGTCTGGTTCATTACCCTGAAGTGCCTCAAACTTGTGAGGTTGATTACCCACAGTTTTTTGTTCAACGGAATTTACAAGTTCAACCTCAAATTCATCTTCTATCCTAATCTCTTCATTACTTCCACCAAATTTTTCCAACTCCTCATCATCACCCTCTTCATCCATTACATAATCACTATCCATACTGTTATTAATATCCTCACCAATATCAGTTAATATAAAGGTCTCAATATAAACTTCAACTATCTTATATTTATCCACATGTTTTCCTAGGTCTATGGTATCCTTTTTCACAATTAATTTCATGCAAGTCATCACTAAAATCATCTCCTGGCTTTTTAAAACACAACTTCTTAATCTTGGAAACTTGTAGCCCTACCTTTCTAGCCATCAAATACAAATCCATATAACTCATACTCTGAGGATTGTAAAAATCAATTTAGTTAACCCTCCCATTGACATATTGTACCTCATAACCACAACTAAATGATCCTCTCATGATGCAACTCAATAGAAATCAAAGCAGAATTGGGTCCTGGACATAACAGAACACAAGAGGAAATATGACAAAACACAAAATAAATATGTAAAACACAACACAATATAAAATGCAAACATAACATACATAATGTACATATGTTGCTACAACAACATCAAAATATATTAATAACATACATACACAACGTACATATGTTGCACCAGCAACATCAAAATATATTGATAACTACCAACTTGGTGCCAAAATACATCTTATATGGTGCTAAAATACATAGTAAGAACATCCTACATAGTGGCAAAATACATACTGCACGTACATATTATATACATTCTAAATAGTGTCTTCTTCATTTGTTTGTGTTTGTCTTCATTCCTGCCACATTTTCTTCAAATCCATTTGCTAAGGTTGTGGGAGCTTTAAGTGCCGGAACAATAACTAATGAACCATCCAAATTGTCATCACTATCATCCTCACTAACATCATTTTCCTCATTCCTATCATCCTTATCACCCTCATCCACGTGCCCTCAAATGTCTTAGCCACAACAGACTAATTCAACTAATTACACATATAACATTAAACATGATTTTACAATATTATTAATTACAAGGAACCCCTAATTTATTCAAGTGCATAAAACCCTAATTTCAAAAATCCCCAATTTCTCATAAAACCCTAATTCACGAAATGATCCACGTAATCAGTAAAATAAAAGCAAAATAAACAGTCATTAATAATAATTAATATCAATTTAATTGGAAATCCCAAATTCTAAGAACCCTAATTTCATGCATGGGTAAACTTGAAGACAATGAATAGTATAATTAATTCTTTAATAATCATAATTTTTGAAAGCCCTAATTATAGCAATCAATTTACTAAAATCATTACATTTTCAAGAGACGAATCAATTTACTTTATGGTAGTGCTCTCAACCCATCTCCAAGAGCTACTCTGTGCATATTGTAACTTATTATAACAGCCATGGAGAGTGTTTATCATCTTTCCATATAGCTACGATCACCCCACCCTCTTTCTCCCTCTGTGTCTGTATATGGCACCAAGTGAAGGATTGGGGGTAGGTTAGGGTTATGGCTGTAATTAAATCAAAACTAAAAATTTAATATTGATAGATAAATTTGCCCTTGCCACATGTCACTTAACACTCACTTAACCAAACACGCAACGAATTGCATAACTTTGCAAATCTTTGATACAATTGTGCATCAATTGAATTGATTTTTTTATTTTTTTGTATCAATTAGATTTACCCCTATACTTTGATGTACTAAAAGAGAATTTGCCCTTATTAATATTTAACATTAGTCAATTATTCTTAATATGGTTATAGTCCGATATTTACATTGTTACTGCATAATTTTTATTTATTTTATTTTATGTCATTTCTTATCATTGTGGAGTTAACAAACCAAATAGAATTAAGATAATTCTAAAATATTGCATCATAACAAAAGTTGTGTATTCATAGATAACTCATTACCATGCGCTATATACATGGTGACAAAATTATAAAATGTCGATTCAATCACTGCAATTTGTAGCCACAACAACAATACAACCTGAATACTCATTCTCCTTTTTTTCAATTAAGTATTCTTATTTAATTTTTTTAATAATTTAAATATATGAAGTAAACAATACTAATAAATTATAAATATACTACCGATAAGAGTTATGATAAATATTATTAAAATTTGATATATGAAAAAAAATAATAGATTTTGATATTTTTTATTTATTTAATGAAACCATATTTATTATTTATATAAAAACACGGGCTTATGGTTTATTGGTAAACAATCGATCTTATATTAAATTCTAATTATTAACAAAAAAAATTAAAATAAATTTGAATTTAATATTTATTTTAATATTAAAAGAACCATGTTCTGCAACTTATTTGAACCGATCCAAAATTGATCTGGTAGAACCAAGAAATACACCAAATCCGAACCAATTCTTGTAGGACCAATCCAGAGTTGTATCGATTTGAACACACCGATTCTGGGCGCAAAAAGTTGAAACAGATCATAAATCAATCCAAGATTTGGAATGGAACAATCCAATCCAAACCATATACACCCCAGAATTTGATGCGGACGCTATTTTAATTTATGAGAAGGATTAAAATTTAGGAGATAAAAATGTATAGACTAGAGAAAATAACCTTTCCACCTTATCCCATAGCTTATAAATCCAATAAAGAAGAGCACAAAAAGCTACACTCAAAACACACATTCTCCAGACAACAAAATTAGATTCAGTTATCACCCCAGATAAATAAATAAAAAAATCTCAGTAAATCTATTAAAAAGTATACAAAATGTCATAGCACGAGTACAATGGCTCCATAGCACATGGCCTAACTTGGGCATATGTAGCATTATTCGTTACAAAAAAGGGAGACTTTGTAATGCATAGTATATCAGAATGTATCTATGTAATGACTGTGGGTGCAGAGCGACCGGTATACTCCTCCATCTTAGACAGCTTGAGCGCAACCTCAACCTGCGAAAATAGCAGCTCGATTAGATAACGGTACATAGATTGTGGGTTTTCCACTTAATACAGAAAACTAACGAGTCATTTCCCTGACAATATATACATATATATTTTTAAAACCAAGTCTAACTAAGTTTTTAAAGTTATCTATTTTCACGAATGGTAACTAAAAATCTAACCAACACCAAAAATTCAAAAACAAGAATATTGAAATTCCAAAAATGACAACCGGCCAAAGTGGCTGATCCAAGGAGTTGCAGAACATTGTGAGGAGGATATATAAGAATGTCTCACCAAGGGAGCAAGAGCATCTTGAGAATCTCTCCCAGTTTTTGCTGGATCCTTCTCATATTGCTCGATGTAGAGACGTATAGTTGCACCTTCTGAACCAGTTCCAGAAAGGCGGAACACCTATACCACGATTTCAAACTGTTAACCACACTAATTTGGACACATGGGATCAAGAACTGGAGCAAAAACACAATGTGTCCAAGATGTCATGCAAGTCTCCCATAAAGTACAAACTATTCCTATCTCCTAGCTAGCATGACGGAAAGGAATAGATGGAATAGAATGATCACATGTTCCATGAATAGATCACGCATTATTCCCATCATTATAATCACATGAGCCACCACTCCAGAGTGCCACCATAACATTTTGCAATCCATGACTATGTAGTAAACCAGGCCTACTAATCTATAATGATTTTAACCCGGACCTCTCATGTACTGATTCGGCACTTACTATACTCTCAAACTGATATCCTAAGTCAACATCTCAACTTTGTGCAATTCAAAATTGTAACTGTACATCATAAGTCAGAAAGACCATGGCCTCTTTTTTCTATTTTCCCAATAGTGCCTAACAACAACCTATCTTGAGATATAATCAGACTTAAACTATTTCTTCGGTAAGACAACTGAATCTGAAAATACATGTACAGGGATAAACTTATTAACCCCAACTCAATGAGTTGAAAATATTAAATATTCTCCTCCACAACCATGTCCTTACTACTCAAGAATTATCCCCCATCTTCAGTTCAGAAGGGTTAAAAAATACATAATATGTTAAGTTCTACCTCTCCTCCATTACAACTCATATGATTGATGTTTGAGAGACAATGTGGGTTGTTGACAGCGGATAAGTGAACTTTGAAAAGTGAATGTCGAAAGAGAGTCCATTTACCAGTCGTGATCCATCTTCAAATAGATATCTGATACCCTGGTGCTTTGAAATGGAACCATCAACTGGATCTTTGTACTCAAACTCATCAGCATGAACAATATTTGCCACATCAGAACGAATCCCCTTGACAATCCTGCAACATTTGATTCGATGGGCAAGCACAAGAAACTTTTTTTAAAGAAAATCAAGATCTTAAATCTCATGCCAATGGATATGTTATTTTCTGTCCAGTACTCTGTCCTTACATTTACGCTTGCAAAGTAGATTAAATGAGACTCAATTTACAAATTATATTTCCATGTACACCATTTTGAGATTGTTAATAGATTTCGTAAGAAAAAAACAATGCCCGGTCCCCTAATGTGTTCAAAGAAATCTGTGTTCAACAAGATTTAACTAAGTATATAACCAGCCTCCTTTCCACAAAAAATTAGGAGTCCACCTCTAAAACTTATAAAATGAAACTACATGCCAGCACTAATAGACTTATAGCAATCAAAGAGGTGTAAATATTAATGGTATAGAAGATAATAGATGTATATTATCGCTCTTTCAAACCGCTTAACTTTGAGATGATATGGTGGCTTATGTAACAAAGGCAGATTTAAATAGTTATACAAAGTGGAAAGAAACCAGAGGCACACTGGCAACATGTACATAATGCAGAAGAAAGACCACAATCTAAGAACGTTTATGATAGCACAAGAGTCATACTTGTTGACTTCAGTAAGATCAGATTGCAGCTTAACCAAATATGCCATTAGTTCCTTTGCTGCACCTGCATCAACATTCTACATTGGGGGAAATTAATTAGTAAAAGATGTCCAATGGTATTAGCATGGCAAAGAAATCACAACATAAGTAATACAATCTCAGGATGATCCCCAAAAAGAAAAGAAAAAAAAATCAACCTCGTAATCATAACGAGTATAATAGTGGCGACCATAGGTAGCCCAATGCTGGCGGACAATGTCTTCTACTGTCACAAGCTTCTCTCCACTGAGGTTATCCTTATTTTTATAAGCAATAATGGAGAGCCAGGCCAATACGGCCCATATGCCATCTTTCTCACGAATATGATCTGATCCTGTTGATCAATAAAGAAATTGAAAACTCAACCATTGTTGATCAATAAAGAAAATGATAACTCAACCATTGCGCATTAGACGCTCATGTCTTCTACTGTCATAAAAACTAGCATCAACAATGGAAAAATAGGGGTGGGATTTCACCTGTTCCAAAACTTTCTTCACCACAGACTGAACACATGCTAGCATCCATCAAATTACCAAAGAATTTCCAGCCAGTAGGCACCTGATATATTAGGGAAAAGATTTCAAATTTGGTATTGTACATAAGTACCACTGTAACCGAACACCTTCAAACATATTAGAAGTTCTGAAAGATGTACCTCAAAAAATTTCAAATTTAGGTTTTTGGCAACAACGTCAAGTGCAGCAGATGTAGGCATGCTCCTACAGGTAAAAAATAAATAAATTCAATCGGATAAAATTAACCATTGCGGATGCAATAAATTTCAGACCCTAGAGATGGATATGAAACAAAGGAGTAACATGCAAGCAAACATTTGGATGCCCCAACATGCAAACACCACAAAATTTATTTGGATTACAGGCAAACGGGCAGGTTTCAGTAAAGAAGCCTTCATGAGCATGCACGAGCACGAGAGAAAATATGAAGCAAGAAGAGTAAAGAAAAATGTCGGAAACCTCGCAACTCCTTTAAGACCACCAGAAAAGTAGGGAATGGCTTCAACAGCATTTGCAGCAATAATAGCAACAGAATCTGATGGAGTGACGAAAAACCTGGTATTGCTTTGACAATATAAGTTTCTGGGCACCAAATCTTGTTTCCAGCAATAGTTATGAGCAAGATACTACCTTTTACCAAGAATCATATTTCGGTCTGCATCACCATCAGCTGCAGCACCGAATTCTGGTGGTTCATTCTGGGAGCTTGACTTACCCAACCCCATGCATGCCACCAACTCCTTTGCATAGGTCAGGTTAGGATCTGGATGCCCTCCACCAAAGTCTTCCTACTCCAATCGAATAGAACACACAGAATATGGAGAAACAATCAATTATAATCAGCATATAAAACAAGAAAATTTAACAAAGAGATGTCCACAAACTTTAAGGTCTGTTTGGCTATGTTATCTAAATTTTCAATTTCTATTTTAGTTTTCATGTTCACTGGCTTCATGATAAAACCAATGGAATTTTTGAACAATCTTTTGTTTTGAAATTACTACATAAGTTCAATTTGCTAAAAGAGTTCATGGAACCAGCTTCTTTCAGTATGCCTCCAAGGACCAATCCAGCAAATGCATTTGGAGCATTGTTCCTGTTTTTAAGAATCTGAAAATAGCTTTGGGAATTATAGACAAACGTAATCTACACACCTTTGGCACACAGTTCAAAAGTGAGCTTTCTGATGCACCAAGCTCCTCAACAAAAATTCGTTTAGCATAAGCGCCAGCAACACCATGAAGTGCGTCATAACTTGTAACAAAAGAGAAGCAATAATAAAAAACAAAACCCCAAAAGTAGACCACCACAAGTTTAACATACATATGAGAGATGGCATCAATCTGCATACCAGAATGAGAAGTTTGGAGATGAAAGCAACTTCCTTATGGACTCGAAATCAAATATGGACCTACAATTTGACAGTATTGTGTCATTAAATTAACTCGCTGAAACAACATTCCTGAGCATATTAAGCATGCCTTCTTTGTACCGACTAGAAGAATAAATTAAATACACCAAGTCGGTTCTTCCTTCAGGAGTTGTTAGTGCAATAAGTGTGAGTGTCAATTGTGAAGCCAACCAACAGAAGCAGTTTAATGGAAAAAACTTCTTCCCGAACTAAAGTTAAAAAAAACCAAAAAACAAAAAACAAAAGATAGAAGAAGAATATGAGAATGGAAACATTTGTGCACATACTTCATCAATCTCACATAATCGCTAGCTGAGTCAAAAATGTCCACTTCGAACGGCCCCCCAGGCCCTGAGAAGCTTGAAATGCCAATAGTAGAAATGTCCACCTGGAGCATATTTCAACCATAAACAGATAAGACTTAATAGATAAAGAACAACTCGAATAAAAAACTTAAAACATATTAAAAGAATTGGTAAGAGGATCAGCATACATCTGGCAAATTCTCCGCAATTAAGTACTCCTTAATCATTTTCGTATTTTCATAGATCTTATCAGTTATTGATTCCGGTGCCGGTCCACCGTTTTCCATGTTATATTTAATGCCAAAATCCTGTCAGATGAGAGCATAAAAAGAGAGACAATAAAGTTAAGCAGGAGAAATATTGAAAAAAATAACATCAGTTCCATAATCACTCTCTCATATGATTAACTGCTGTTTTAAAGGCCTTTCTTGTTTAGATCCATTATTCAAATTCCAAACAAGCATACAAAAAGATGATGTTGCTGCATGCTGCCATTTGACTTGTCATGAATTGAAGTTGTCTACAGAACAGACAGAAATTAGAAACTGTTGAAACTAAGGAAAAAAATGGTTTTTATGTTGGTATCTCTTTCATGGAAAACTTAAGTGACATCTAAGCCGCCTCCTGATTATAAAATCCCATTCCTTGTGAAAACATGGAGATTCAGCAAATAAAAAGCGTAGATACCTCATGGGGACCACCTGGATTGTGACTGGCTGTCAATATAAATGCTCCAGAGGCTTTGGATCCCTATGTTACAATTGAAGAACAATCTTTATGCGGCGTAACACAGGATTACCATATTCTGATGAGAAGAACAAGAATAGGCAGTTATCTAAAAACTATTTAACTCACATCATGTCCAACCCTTTCGCGTATTACAGCTGAAACAGCAGGAGTAGACAGCAAACCATTTTGACCAACCCAAACACGTCTTACTTCGTTTGCAGCAGCCATCTTAATAATAATCTGCCAATTTCAAAAGGGAACGATGAACATTAAGCAGATAGTGCTAGTTTACAAAGAGCACCATAGGGATCTTACAAGCACAAAATTTGGGAACCCAAAAGCTATCATTGAAATGCTAAGAAAACTAAGGCCAGTTAGGATCGTACACGCGGGTCAGTCGAGCACCCCTGATGAGCAAGATGCAAGTTCACAAGTATTTTATACTAATACTTCATATTTAAGAGAAATAAGGTGTCATGTCAATGTTACTCTGGAAACTCGTAAAAAAACTGGGAAATTACACTTCAGTACCCTTAGGCGTCTGACAATTACAATTTATACTAAAATTCGATTTCAATTCAGTTACATCTAAAAAACTTTCAGAGTCTGACTCAGTGTATTAGAAGAGCAATGATAATCCATAAGTAAACTTATCTCATTTCAAGAAGAAACTGTTATTAAATGGAAAACAATATATTATCAACCTTCAAGAGTTTAATTATGTCTTTTCAAGAGTTCAGTGGTATACGATTATACCTGGATGGCATCCTTCGAGTAATACCGGCCATCACCGGAAACAACAAGTGTGGCACCTGCTTACGTACAACTGAAGGTTACTAAAATAATACATCATACAAAATAATATCAAAGAGTAAAACTATAAATTCATTTCAAACTTATTAGAAGAAAGAGAATTTCCCAGACAATCAAAAAATAAGATAAAAAAAAAAAAGGGAATGAAATGGTTTCTCCGAATGAGATTAGCACTTTCCAGAAGCTTTCCCATCAAAGGAGCTTTTTTTGGCTAGCTTCTTTAAACCACAAAGTCAATTTGTTAAGTTAAAAACAGAAAAATATTAATTCAGTACGAAACTAGAATTGAAGGGAAAATCTATCATTCTTATTGTGCTAGATATATCAATCCAGTCAATATTAATCAAACTAGTCTGATTCAAAGGGGAGATTAGCATAGGCCGACGTAGAACTTTTTTCCTGGTAACAGCAACCTCGCCAACAAATTAAGCCTATATGCATAACAACTGAGAGGTTTTTGAGAAGACAATCCTCAGACAAATGCTGCAACTTTGTCCAAGCAATCTAGTCAAACACTACGATATCAATGTACTTTGAGTACACCAAGAAAGTCGCAACACCACAGAAAGGAAAACTTTATAGCATTAAATTTGGAAGCATCATCATTCATCTAATCAATAGACATTCTGAAGGCTAAAACAGAGGACGGAAACACCAACCTCTTATTTTCTCTGCTGAAAGGGCATCGAATGTTGACTGAACAAAGTTGTGCAAGTAATTAGGTTGCTTGAACACTTTCACCTGAAATGATCAGAGAGCCTCAATCAGAAACGATTTTGAAATATTTGACTGTAAAATATTAGCTAACAAGGAAATGAGTATTTCAGAAATCAACAGAATACAAGATCTTTTAAACTCTCACCATCCAAAAAAATTCTATCAATTCATGGACAAAAGCAGACAAGAGTCACTAGAATTTCACTGCCAATCTCATGCAGCAGAACTTTTACAATGTTAGAGAAAGAGACACGTTTTGCTTAAGAAAAACTGGATCCTAAAGCAATATGCCGTTTCCTCCAATTGAAACTCAGGTAAGTTGGTCTATCCGCAATTAAAATGAGGCCACAGATCTATGTTTGGGTTCAAGTACAACCGAAATAAACAAGCATACATAATCCGACTAAGGTAAAAAAGAAAAAAATACCACAATCTGAATGAAAATGTCATTTATTGCTGAATTTTCGAAGTACTAAATTTTGACCATGGCCTTCTCTCCATCATAATAATGATAATTTTCAAGCATACACATGAATGGATAAAATAAGTCAGATCATCATGATCATTCTGTAAACAATTTTTGGACATGTTTCTGCATCTTCTAAAATGCACCTACCTAAATTCCTTGGTTCAATTCAAATTCATAACCTTAACAACTTTTTCACATATACATCCTCCAAAAAAAAAAGAATAAATTGTTAATTGGCTATTTAAGCCTAGAATAAATTATGAAACACAAATATTTGAACTGTCTAGTTTCATTCAACCTAACACTGTTGAAAAGATTTCTCCACGAGCAGCCTGTGTTGGAACGACACATTCCCCTAGTTGTGGTCCCTGCAACTATGCAACTAACTTTGCGGACATGTATTTTCCAAGTGACTACATATGCAATATTTGGAAATTTTAGCTTCTCCATTTTCCCCACAAGGGAATTCAGAAGCATGCTTTTAACATTTATTGCCATCCAGAATGCGGATCATTCTGGAACATGAAACAAGAGAACGTGATACACCACATGTTGTAAAATGCGATGCAGTAAGGTTAGCATTCTATAGGTTGCCCTAGCATAAATAAGGTGGTTATATAAAGTTTCCTAAAATCGACATCCAGCTAACTTTAGTTTAACCACCTATAATTGGTCATAACAAAAAGGTATTGATTTGTAATATGTATATTGATGCTTTTAAACTTCAAATGATAGTAATAACATCCAAAAATTTATCCATCTATATCATATTTCTCTAGGGAAAAAAAATGAGAATACAATTGCATTGGGTCACCTTGGTTTGCTATTTTTTTCGATTTGGTATGCGTATAATTTGCAGTTCACTAGGATATTAGTGATTTTGGTAACATAGCTTATAACTTGTGTTCCCTACAACACTGTAACTAGCTTGTGAAGTTGTGTCATAGATACGGACTGAAAAAACATTTACAAGTGGACGAAACTAGATTTTTGTTCGCTTGATCCAAAAACAACAATTGGCAATTGTTGCAGATCTCACACAAAATTGCATAAGAAAATAATAAATTCCATTAGATCCAATGATCAATGATGCAACAACCATTGCACAAAAAAAAAAAAAACACTAAGTATGTCTAAGTAAATTCCTGATCCATTGCGTGAGCATACCACATCCAATTCAACAGGTCATGTAAAGCTATACAAACACTTATTCTGTTACATCTTTTGCATCAATCTTTTCCTTAATAACATAATTAACAAAGTTGTCAAAGAAAAATGGCATCGAACATGCAAAGAAATTATACAAATATCTATGTGATGAGATCTTGTGCATTGAGCTTTTCCTTAAAAAGAGAATTAATGAAGTTGTTCAAGAATAGGGGTGTTAAGTTCCTCGAACATGCAACTTAGTGTTCAGTTCTATTTCTTGACCGACAGTGGTGGTCCCCCTACCTCGGAAATTTTCGCAAATTATATATATATGTATATAGACACGGGTTTGGATACAGTTTTTGACAAGTATAATCTACAATGTTAAATCCAGTTTAAGCCAACAATTAGAAATATTTCAATCACTTCGCCCGTTAGATCAAATTGAATTTAAAAGTGTAGATTATCCCTGTCAAAACACTGTTTCAAAATACGTGTCCCTTGTGTCACTCCTTCTCTCTCTATATATACATATAAGGAGCGGATCAATGGACACGTGTTTTGACATAATTTTTGATACGGTTGATGTCAATTGTTAGATCCATTCTGATCCACCTGTTAGATCAATTCCAATCACTTCAACTGTTGGATCAATACGAATCTAACGGCTTAGATTATTTGTATCAAAGCATTTATCCTTTATTCTATTCTTATATATATATATATATATATATATACATGCCAAAATAAATAAACATGCCATAAATCATATATATGCCAATAAGGGACTTGCTATTAAGCTGTCCTAAACAACCTCAGTTATACGTGAATACAAATGTACATGTATATTAGGTTTTCAAACCTTAGATATAACTCTTTTTTTTTTTTTTGGGAGGTGCCTTAGATATAACTCTGCCACAATCGTATTTGACAATGCATTTCTTTGATTATTGGATTTGATTCCCCCATCCTATATGGCACCAATCTCACCTGCCCACCACTAGATCCAAAACAAAAATTGCACAACCTTCTCCTCTACTTCATGAATTGAGAAATTTTGAATTTCAATAATCTTATTAATAAGTTAAAATCTTATTTGAGCAATTAAAATCGACAGTTATGTTAAAATCTTATTTGAGCAATTAAAATCGATAGTTATGTTATTGGTGCTACTTGAGCATTATGCCATTCCACATACTGGTATTAGTCAAGGTATTAAATATTGTCTGTTCACATTACGTAACGTCGTTAAGTAACGATTTCGGCCTATACCGTCACCGTTACCGTTAAGCTAAAAGAATATTTTATAAAGAATAAAAAAAATCCATAACTCCAATTTTGCTATAGTTACGCTATGGTCGTTATGATCCAAAACCGTTACACCCCCACCGTTACCATTACAATAACTGACACTGATATTTAAAACCTTGGTATTAGTACAACTGAAAAAAACACAATTTATGAAATGAAAAGGAAATCCGAAACCAGATAATTTAATCGCGAGACTAAACGTTTATTGTGTGACACTTTTATGTTGTTGAGGAGCTTGATTGACTTCAAGATATTTACTTTTTGAGAGATAGAAAGAAAGATATCAATAGTGCAACTTCAAATGATAGAATTAGAGTTTAGTACCACCAAAAGAAAGGAAACAAAATGGATCAAACCCATAATACAACTTCAAATCATTTCCCACTTGCTTTTCAAGTTCAAGCCCAAAGAGCACCAAGGAAAATGGTTATTCCCTTGTATTTTTCTTTCTAAGATCATTCGGAGAAAGTCCACATACACACAACAAAAAATAAAGGAAAATACCCTAAATCCCCACCTTATTTTTTTCTCTAAGAAATAGAGAAAATCATTAAAAAAGAAGACCCAAAAAACCAGCATATCATAAATCGGTTCAGCTTCAATAGAGATCTATATAAAAATTAACTTCCATGCACCTCCAATGTATACATTTTCATGTACTGTCGAAACAAGATGCATAACACATGTGTATAAAATATGGGATTCACGTGTATATCTTCACATGCATCATACATTTAACAGCTCTCTACTAAATACCATTGATCTTCCTCAACGTGATGACACACTCTAGGAGCTTGGCAACACTCATTTTTCATGCACCTATTCACCCGTCGTGACATTTTGGGGCTGTCATCCTTAACTTCGAACCCATCAAATTTCCCATAGGCATAGAACCAAGTTGTGAATGGGATCAACATTATGTCCACAAAACCAAATTTGTCCCCATCAAAGTAGTCATTTCCCCCTTGAGCTCCCTCAAGCTCCTTCAAAGTCCCTATGAATGCAATCTTTGGTGCTATCACTTCATATTCTCCCTCAATCAAACACCTGTGTGCAGTTAGTTTACCATCATTAAGTCTTCTTTTATATGTATCGTATCACAACTGGAACCGTACAAACATTGGATCATGTACATTTATTCTGTTTTTTTAAGGAAAAATGTAAAGACAAGGTTTTAAATAAAGTCGGTAGCTGCTTTAGTGATAATAGTAGCGGTGTAATTGTTTTGGGGTGTAACGGCCGTAGCGTAACGGTTGAGAAAAGCGGAGTTGTAAATTTTTTTCAATTTTACTCGACTCAACTAAACTTCAAAGTCACACACTATTTATAGCATAGAATTACATTATTAATAGTTTCGTATACTTTTTATGGCTTTCATTTTAAAATTTCTTAATAATTTATAATAAAAAAAAATGCATTTCTTTAATGTTTTAAATATGCATTTCTTAATATTTTTGCAAAAATTTGGTTTTAGCTTTGAACCACTCAAATCTACTCACGGGACTACTCCCTTCTTGACCACTTATTTCTTTTTTACCTCTTATGAATTATTTGATAAATCATTTTTTATGATAAATTTTTGTGTCTAATTCCCTAAATATCATTATTTATTTTTTTTAATTTGATTTGATTTTTCTAACGGCCGATATAGCGGACATAATGGCCGTTATGACTGCGAATTTCATTCTCGCCTCCGTAACAACCCTTAATGGTTTCGGTAACTCCCAAAATCATAACGTAATAATGTTACATAACGGTAATGACCGACATTTAAAACCATCATTACCACACTCATAATTGCTGAATATTCCAAGTGAGCTTGATTTTTCTTGTATTGGAAGCAAATTTGTTTTAGGTAGGTCATGCTATAGGTATTATTCAAAGTGCGCTTGTTTACATCTCGATTGAATGTCCTTTTCCTTTCAGTTTATGGTTGAGTATTATCATTTTTGGTTAGATATTTGTAAATGACATGAATTTCGCTGACCTTTTATTTCCCATTATTACTTCGAAGATGCTTGATTTTCTGTTATATACAATTATTTCCATCTTATTGTCCCTCTTGATTATTAAATGACCGGCTAGGAAGATAGTTTTGATTTGTCGTGCTTAAAATTTGCGCTTAACAAATGACGACTTATTCTGTAAATGGATCTGAAGGCATCAAATATACAGACATGAAAAACGCATTTCTTTCACATACCAGGTGGAATGTGCCATTGATTAATGCCATAAAGATACCTGTTTTTCGTCTACTGTGTGCGGGTTTTTGCAGAAGAATCTGAATACTTTCTTCGTTTCTTCTTATGATTGACACTAAAGTTTCGGAAGGGAGTGGCAAGGCCAAAGTTAAGTAGGTACGCGATTAAATTCGTAGTACCCATGAAGTATCGACAGTAGTAACTGACAGCGTGGGTCTACATTGGTCATCGTTTCACCTTGGCGCTAAAAATTGGCTTGCCTAACTGCTTTTCCGAGATACAAATTTTATTCTTCTTGTAACATTAGTTATTCTTTCTAGCTTTAGGTCCATTTTCATTTGTGCGTTATTTAATTCGTTTTTTTTTTTTTTTTTTACCCTTCTTGATTTTTTCTGTTGTACCATTTAGACAGATGATCCTTTGATCTATACCAAGTTGGAACTGAAATTTGAACACTGTGAACTATTACAGCCTCTCTTTGGTGCTCTGTGTGGAAACTACACTGATTGTTATAATTACAATTATGTAACCAGGGTTTGTGTGAGGTTCTACGACAAAAACCACCGAACCTCAGCCTCATTGACTTTTTACTAAAATCATTTCACTTGTACTTCATTCCGATAATTTCCTTGGATATATATTGTGACTTTTTACTCTTTTTCTTTTTTATAATCAGAGGGTCTGAGAAAAACAGAGAGATTAATATAAACACTCGGAACACATGACAGCCAGAAAAAAACGGCTGAATTCGTTGTCCATTATGTGAAGCTAACAAGTTCATAAAATTGTAAGCTATTAAAATTGCATTTTAGCTGTCCAATTCAAACAATCTAACCAAAATACAAAGAGTTGAATACAAATTATCTTGGCATTACCCAGTAAATCGGTTCAAATTATGTAACTGCAAGGGTGAGGCATTTCAATCGTATAAGATATCGTTAGTACGATTGGTCGGATTAGTTGTGCTTTTGTGTCACACGGGTATTATTTTCTCCACGGAAGCACGGGCAACAAAGCAATAGTGATTAGTAACCTCAGCAATAATTTTTACTATTAATTTTAAAATCAGTGGTCGGAATAGTATTAATCTTAAAATAACCATAATAAAATATGGCTCACATTGGGCATCAGATTGACACCTAACCACACATTGCATCCTCCCAACAACCTCTGCCATAATTCGTGGGGTTTTCTTATGGGTTCAAAAGATATGATTGATTTTGTCAATTCAATTTTTGTTGGTCTCAAGTATTATTAAGCTGGGTTGATTCAGTAATCCAAAATGGAGTTGAAACTATACAAAATATTGAGTTATGTTTTTTTCCAAATTTTTGGGATTAAATTACATTTGACAAAATTTTACACCAAAATATAGAAAATACATTTTCCAAAATTTAAGGATTTTTTTATGTTCCGTACACATTCGGAATCCTTTTCCAAGCGAAATGATTTGGTGGGTTACGGAAATCATGTTGTTGTGGTTACATGGTGTGACATTATGCCACACTTGTACTTCATAAGTTATATCAACTAGTAGCTTATCTGATCCAACCGAAGGCTCAACAGATAATTTATGTTCATATTTAGCACTATAATTTTTTTTAATTCATCCTAAAATAAATTCCGTGTTTCAATATTTTATTTAACGTTTCACCCCTCACAAGTCATTTCTTATTATGCAAGACGTAATTTTTTTTATGGAAATAGCATGTGAATAAATTTTGGTTGTGAACCTTCCCAAAAAAAATAAAAAAAAAATTTGGTTGTGAAGATGAGACTGAGTCAACGTCATTATTATTTAGGTTCACAAAATAACAAATTTGTGGGGCCATTTCCACAACAGTTAAAGTCGTTTTCCAAGATATAAATAAATTTAATTAAAAAGGTATTTATGCGTTACAACTGGATCTTTTCGTCAGCTGTCATATGACAGCCATGCATTTTAACTAAAAACCGTTTCAACTAATATCTTTAAAAAAAAAATAATCAGCCATGTTACAATAATTTCTGGAGTTAAAAAAATTTCAGTATTTAATTTCACGATTTTTAGTAAGATTTTTTTTCGTTATATTTTTCCAACTATGAATCTTTAGACCAAATGGAGCGTCGACATGCATGATGAATCTTATGGTCTTTAGTCTTTACTGAATACTGACAAAACGAAATAACATTATTTTTTAAAACTAACCGTCAGTGTCATTGTGTTTATCCGTTGCTAACGTTGGATCCTAATTTTGGATTTGCTCAGTAAAAGAATTTTTTTTTTCTTATAATATACTATATATTTTTTTATAGAATTATTATACTTTAAGGACAAAATTACTATAAATTGAAAATAATTTATTATAATTGATTTTAATAAAAATTAAATTAAAAATATTTTTAATAAGTTGTTTTTGGAATATAGTAATTTGTTTTCAAAATATAATATATTTTATAAATTATTTGAAAAAATATTCTTGCATGGGGAGGACTCCCCATAATTTCTGGATACCAGAAGGCCAATTCTTTTGGTTTTATATATATCGGATATCTCTCTTTGAAGGAGTGGCATAGTTGAGCAGAACCACTAAAATAACCCAAAGAATAAGAACCACTAAAATATTTGCAAACTGAGCATCACTGTAAAATTCAAATTATTTGTGTGTATAAAATTTCAATTTTTATGAGATATGCAAATGTTTACCGAGATGGTGATGCCGAGGTTTCTTATAAAATAATTATAATCCGGTTGACTTAGCATTTTTACTCACAATATATTATTTTAAAATTTGAAATTAATGTTACAATTTTGAAAAGTGTCATCATTCACTAGTAAACACTAGTAATGTACAAGTCACTTTCCATGAGCACGCATATACAGGAGGCGGAGCCACTAACAGACAAAAAAGAACCCGCGGCAAATATATAAAATTTAGTGGCAAATATTTACACAAATAAGATTGTGTGTGATATGGTTTATACAGGCACAAATCTCTATCGCCTCTGAAAGAGGCGTTAGAATCCCATCATCCTACATTATTTTATTTTATAAAGACCTCTAGCTCACTTTTAATATTTT
The DNA here is from genome assembly GCA_001753735.1 of Embelia ribes. Lineage (NCBI taxonomy): Eukaryota > Viridiplantae > Streptophyta > Magnoliopsida > Ericales > Primulaceae > Embelia > Embelia ribes. The sequence goes on along the minus strand of MKEJ01096634.1, from coordinate 274 downwards.
CTTCATCATATTATTAAATATTTTTTTTATCAATTCAATTTTTATATTTCTTTCGTACTTATTATATTTATACAGTTATATTGGAATTATTAGTATAAGTTTAACTATCTAAAATATAACTAAGCAATAATACTGAAGAGTGTATACCTGAACACGGTTCGGATATAAGCTCTCCGATTGTATCTGTCCGAGAACAGAAACAATGTGCTTCTTCCTGATAATCCTTCGGATTTATTCAAGTATCTGAAAATGCGGACAGAGGGTACTGTCCGCC
>MKEJ01096580.1:0-15152 GCA_001753735.1 Embelia ribes | reverse complement strand
ATGACTAAGCTACGATAAATACTATGGTAGCTAATTTCTCCATTAACCAATAAATTCTACTGACAATATATCTAAAAATAAGGCGTGTATATACAAGGCTATATACATAGCAAACTCCAAAATATAAAGGAGTTGAGAATCTGCCTGTACTAGAATGAGAATTTTTCAAGGGTCGTTTAAGCTTGCTTGAGTTCGACCCAAAATTCTACGCTTGCCCTTCAACCAAACCGAGCCAACTTCATCGAGCTACACTATTCAAGTAATAGAAATCCTATAAAACAAAATTGTTTATACGACATAAGGAATAAATTTATAAATTTTAATTCGACGAGCCTCGTCGACCCGAAAATCGAGAAAAAAATCTCCCGAGAAGACGAACGATAATATTTATATCAAAATATAGATATCGAAATGGGGAGTAACAATAGTTTATACATCGAAGTTATATGACGAACAAAACGAGATAAAATCGCCCAAAATCTTCAATGGAGCTCCCCCGCTTATTCCCCGATTTGACCTATCAAACGAAGTTGGATCATATCAAACCCACATATAAAAACGATCCTAAGATGACGAGGAATAAGAATATCAAGTTATTTTTTTTCATGTATGATACGTGTACTCAAAATGGGAAAAATCAAAAGAACGAGATAGGAAGACATACTTATATCAAAATGATCATCACTTGACGTAGAGTCGGAATACGTATTAATTTTTCGTTGACAAGGTCCCAAGCTCGTCGAAAATTGAGCTCCTCTCTCTTCTCCCTCTCTTCCCCTTCTTCTCCGTTGTTTTTTGCATGAGTTCTATAGAAAAATTTGCTTAAACACATTTTTCTATTCGAACCAAACCAGTGGACCCATGCCTAATGCTGACTGCATTGGTCCGACTACTTCGAGCCCTATTTTAATCACTTTATGCTTCGAATTAGCTTTTCGTCAAAACATAAACGTTGTTGATAATTGAATTCGCTTGCCAACTGTAGACCCAAATTGAATTACGGTTTGAAAGATATGGTCAAAATACAAAACTGGTATCACGTCTACTAACACGTTTTTGCTGAATGCTTCAAATCACTTTTTTTTAACAGTTCTCCGCTTCGAATTAGATTTTTGGCAAAACATAAAAGTCGTAGATATATAAAATAAATTTCCAACGCTATATCATAAGCCTCAATAGGAGTTATGGTTTTAGAGATATTGCCAAAAAATCAAATTGTTACCACGAATACAGCTTGTGTTTCCGCATTTAATCATTTTCCGATGCCAAACCCCGATCACGAAAAATCGTCCACTACTTTCAAACGTTAGTATAAGATATATACACCAGAGAAAAAATATTATAACCCGTATAATATTATTTAACAACGAGAAAAATTTACCCGTAAATTTCGGGACGTTACATTTTGTGACAAAATCAAATTACACTACATTTTTTTAATTGTAAGGATTGATTGGTTAGTTATATCAACTATTCCTCTAGCTAATTATAGTTTCAACTAAAATTCTATTGATACTTGTAGTTACAATTGCAACAAAAATAGTCTAAGTTTTGAAAAACTAACAAATTTGGCTCCCATTATAGATGATAGGTTATCCTAATTGATGAAAAATCATATCAAGCGTCGGACAAATGATTTATTTAAAGGAATATTACACTTTTTTTGATGAATTATGTTGTTATCGTATGCTCAATTGAGCACAATAGAGCCATTAACGTAAAGAAAAAATTATATTCGAGAACAAATCTCTAACTTTTTCTAAAATATTGAGACCAAATAGCTCTTTAGATGAAATTGCGGGCACTAAATATAATTTCGATCCAAACTATGGGCATTATTAATAAAATTCAACCTAATTATAAGTTTAGAGCAATTTTTCCAACCTCTGCAGCTATTAAACATGTCTAGATTTGCTAGTTATCCACTTCCAATCATACTAACAGTAATTTGCACATGATTTATAAATTTTATCCCTTCCTTTTAAATTGTCACTTTAGATTTTTTTTATATTCATTTTTAATTATCTGTTTAAAAAAATAATAAAGCATTAATTATTTTTTCTAGTTTTATCCCTATTAATTGATTAGAGTGATATATTTTAAGTATTTAATGAAAAGTAGTAAAGTGAAATATTATTTATTTTCTGTATAAATGATAATAATTGATGATTTTTCAAATTTATGTGCTCTAACCTAAAATAAAAATTAAAAATGAATGGAGTGAGTACTTTTTAATAAAATATTGCATACCAAAAACTAAAATTATTTCGAATAATTTTAATAAAAATAGAAGTATTTTAATTATCATATATAGAAATTTTAAATATGCATCATATAGAAATTTCAAGGTATCTCCATAAATTCAAGGCACTAATTTGTACTCTTGAGAATTAATACAATATTTAAATATTTTGTTAAGTTTGGTAAATATGTGAGCAATTGTAAGTTATAATTCTTTAAGTTTTGATATTTTTATTTTAAATTGCTTTACGTCTTGAAATTTTTATTTTTAATTGTTGAAGTTTTGTTTTGCCATAATTACACATCTAAATCTTTAAAGATAAAGTATTATATTATATCTTGACAAAATATATACAAGTTTAAATTAATTAATTTACTATTTTGGATATGATGATTTTAGTTATGAATGAACAAGATAAAGAATAAATTTGGAAGAAAAAATGTGTGAAATATTTATGGAGTTGATACTTTTTATAGAGTACTTAGATCATGTCTTATTCTCATACTAAGATTTAAATTAAATTATTGATAATTGTGAATAACCAAACCAAGATTGAATTCGTTTTCACGACTTTTAAGGTATAGTCATATATCCACATGAGTGCAAAGACTATCATGGTATTCGGAGCAGTTCATTGAGAATCCAAACGTAAATATTTTTGTTGAGTAATGTGTTGAAAAATAATCAATCTCAACAACATCATTCCCTATATTTTGTGTAAATTTGGTGAGATGGCATAAATAACAACTAAAAAATAAAATAAAGAGACAAGCAACATAACGATATAACATGGGAAACCCTTCCAAATCAGGGAGTAAAAAACCACACGGCTATATATGCCTGCTAATTTAATATACTAATAGTTAGAAAGAATATGACTCAGATCAGTTCGTGTATAAAACCACAACAATAAAGCTATAAGTAATGCCCAAACAAGTTGATTCTCAAAAACAAAATTTTATCTCTCAAAACTCTTGCTTTTAAAATTTTAAAATATTCGCCTCTATTATTAGCAATTAATATCTCCTAGCCAAATAATAAACTCATTTTTGCCATAATTACCATATGGACCCAATGGTTTTCTTCAATCATCAAATAAGGATAAGAATTATTGGACTTTGCACACAAGGACCTCCACTAATTTGGAGGTCCCAGCAACAGTTCAAATTCAAACTACGTATCTAACCTACATAAGATACGAAAAACCCACCAATTGTTATATTAATTTACAGATTGTTAATTCAAAACTTTAAATAATATGTATGCAAATAGTTACCTATAATATCGAAATCTCATTATATCATCGTTTATTATTGTTTGTCTTGTAAATAACCCCACTAAAAAAAAAAATCTAAAATAGAGATGATACGAGACAGAAAATGTACGTTTTAAAAGTTTACATAGATCATAGTTATTACGTACTATTGCCACACACACACACACACGTATATATTTCATATTACATATTGTGGGCAGGTGTGAACACCATTTCCTAAGTTTTAAATAGTAGTTTGTTTGGTTACATCTTATAAATTTTAATTTTTTAGTATTTTTTCTTTAAAATTAGGCAATATTTAGTCCTCAATTTATAAATTGTGTTTATTTGCTATTTTAGCCTAAATAAGCTACAGATTTTAATCTGAATGCATCCAACTTTTTTTTTTCAGTAAAAAATAATTTAACTTATTTGTTTAAAAGCTGCAACTGAATAAGCCAGTTTATCTCTAACTAACAAAAATAACTGAATGCATCCAACTTAAAATTTTAAGCTTATTTAGGCCAAAATAGCATTTACTTTCAGATTATAAACTGAATAGTCAAACATTGTTTACTTTTTATACAAAAAAAGCCAAGAAACTAGAACTTATAAATTATAACCAAACAAATCCAGTTTATCATCGTACATACTTGTCCATTGCACTTCAGAGATTAATAATCCGATTATCATACTAACATAACCACTCCATTTTTTTTTACTCCATATAAATATTGAACCGCAAAATTGAATTAAAAAAAATATCTTTTAATGCATTCAAAATTGAACATGTTGAGAGATTGGCTCAAATTCGATACACAATGGATGTTGAAAAATCAACAACAGGGATCTCGGAAACTTTGTGAGAAATTTTGGAATCAAATTTAAGCTCAATATGTATAACATATATCTACGATCGATCACAAAAGGCATTTATGATCGATTGGAATTCTCTGTGTTTTTTTGATAAATGGTCTGATTGGTCGCAGAACATGATTCCGATCAATCAACCATGATTCGATCGATTGCAGAATATGATTATGATCAATCAACCACGATCCGATCGATCACAGAGCATGATTCCAATCATTGGCTAAGTTTTTTGTGGCTATTTCTAGGTCACCATTACGCAAAGCGTGAGTGCGAGAGCGTCAAATTTTAAAAGCTCCAAATTTGAGAGCGCCCTGAGAGCTTATATTTTTAATTATTTTATTATTGTTAATCAATTATTATATACTAAAATAATATTTTGATAGTGGGTTTTTATGTTTTTCATTTTTTTCTTTAGAATTTTATTATATACATTTTTATTGACAGTAGTTGTAAAGTATACTTTTTTTGAAAAAAATTAACCTCTGCTTTGGAAAAAAAAGAAATGGGTGAAATACAATTTTATAGCTAATCTATCTGTATTTGAAAACACTTATGTTTTTTACTTATATAAATATATAGGATAATTATATTAGCATTTTATTCTGTAAATACTATTACTCACAAATATAATATCATGAAGAGAAAATAATAAATGAAAATTTTAAAATTAGTGATAAATAATACTAATAAAAAAAAAGAAAGAAAGAAAAGTAAGAGGAGGGCAGCTGGAGTGAGAGACACTGGGACCCGAGCATGTAGCATATGCGGCACAACATAGAGTGAATGTGGATGACCTTTGAAAACTTCTAATAAATTGCGAATTTGCCCCCATTTTGCACGAATTCACCCGGAATTTGACAATTGGCGTTTCCAGAGCGGGACTATTGGTACAGAGTCACGAATTTGGTGACCTAGGTGGTTTAAAAGATTTTGTTTCTTATTGAATTTTATTTTCTTGTGTACCTTATATATACTATCTAAAACGTGTATTATGGAATGAGATCTAAAAATACTTGTAATTATGAGGCTCAAACAATTAGTGAGAATTCTTTGAAAAGTTTTTCAAAGAGGAAAATCCTATAGAGGTATAAGATGGGGAAAATCCAAGAGGTATTCTTGGTTGATTATTTCAAGGCAAATTCTCGGGTAATCTAGGTGGTGAACAGGAACGAGATGGTAAGTGGGAGTGTTTATTGTAATTTTGATCTAGTTATAATAAAGCTTGAGAGGTTTTTACCAATAACAGTTTCGCCCGTTATTTTGGTGGTGTTTTATCTTTCTGTTATTGGTTTTGTTTTATCATCTTTCTTGATGTTTGGTGATTTTTTTTCGTTGTTGTTGCTTACATGATCTTGCGTGGATAATTGGTCCTACCCCAACTTTGTTAGGGAATGATTATCCACAACAAGGGGTATCGAAGCGTAGGTTTTGTGTTTGAGGTATAGCTCTAGGTTTAGGGCTTATTACTTCGGAAAAAATCGCTATGGAAAATTCAAGGGATAAGATTGTGATTGACAAATTTGATAGGTCGGATTTTGCTTTCTGTAAAATGTAGATCACTTATATTCTTCATAGGAAGGATCTATGGAAGCCATTAAAGGAAAAGCCAAAGGATATTGAGCAAGATAAGTGGGAGGTATTGGATCGCAAGGCTCTTGCGGTGGTGGGGTTATATTTGTCAGGTGACGTAGCTTTTAAAGTTGCTGCCAATACGACAACCATGTCTCTCATGGAAGCATTGTTAGAGATGAATGAAAAGCCCTCCTCGTTGAATAAGGCACATCATATTCGATACTTGTTTAATACTAGGATGGATGATGGTGCTTCGATTTCAAAGCATGTCAACAAGCTCAAGGAAATCATCGCCCAATTGAGCTTTGTTGGGATTATATTTTTTGATGAGTTTAAAGCTTTGACTTTGTTAGCCTTACTACCAGAGAGTTGGAATGGTTTGGTCACGACTCTTAGTGGCGTGATGGGGAAAACAAAGTTGAAATGAAGTGCGTGATGTTATCATTAATGAGGAAACTCAAAAGATGGATAGTATTCCGCAATCATCTAGTTCTGCTTTTAAGATGGAGGGGAAAATGTGGAATGATCAGTCAAGGTATAGGGGTGGCAGTGACCAAAACTCTACGGAAAATTCGAAAGGATATTGGAATTGTGGACAAAAATGGCATTTCAAATCAGCATGTCTTTCATTGAAAGTAGATACATCAGCGAATTTTGTTGATTAGAATATTGGAGATAGGCTTGCTAGCATGGACGGTTCGATCGAGGATTCGAATCATTGGATCTTAGATTTGGGATGCTCTTACCATATGTGTTCGAATAGGGTGTACTTTCACAAGTATAAGGAGGTTGATGGGTGTTTAGTTTGCATGGGTGTGTGACATTGCAAGTGTTGGAATGGTAAAGCTCAAGGCAGATGGTTGTCTAAAAGACCTAAGGGAGTTGAGGCACATTTTGGGCCTTAAGAAAAACCTTATTTCTTTAAGCTGGTGTGTGCCCAAAGGTACTCTTTCAAGGGTCATGATGGAGCATTTAAGGTGTTAAAGAAAAGATGTTTGGTTCTTGAAGGTAAGAAGATTAAGGGTAACATCTATGAGTTGCAAAGGAATACAATTGTATGTGCAGCTGTAGGAAAGGTTACTTCTACAGGTGGAGAAGCGGATATAGCTTTTATTTTCTCTAGTCTGAGTGCACATGATAGCAAGGCGTTTAAGATAAATGTCAGTAGTCATGAGATTGTGGTTGGCAAGGCGGATGGTGATTTCCGTCAGTTGTCAATATGATATCGCTTGGAAAGAGAAGGGTGACAATGGTAAAAAGGTCATCGGCAAAGTTATAATGAAAGTTGTAGGGTTGGAGATGTAGTAGTCCGAAAGCATGTTGATGGGGTTTCATCGAAATTGATGTCTTGGATGAATTCGAAGGAAGTTTGGATTCATCATGCTCATCTAGGTAAAGAGGTAGCAGTTGCAAGGAAATAGTTGAACATTAGAAACAATGACATATAGCAAAATGCATGAAACCACAAAATTGTTTGGTTGACCAGATATTTTACCAAAGGTAGAGATTGTTTGGAGATTGGCTAAAATATGGTGCTCAATGGATGTTGAAAAATCGATAACAAGGATATCGAGAATCTTGTGGGCAATTTCGAAATCAAATTTAAGCTTGGTATGTGTAACATGCATCTATGATTGATTGGAAAGGGCCTTTATGATCGATCGCAATTCCTTATGGTTTTTGGTACATGGTACTATAACACCCTAAATTCCATATAAATAGCCCAAACAATCGACATATATTTGTTAACAATCGATTATTTGCCTTGCATCTGAGAAAAACATTTTGTTTTCTTGGTGATTCCAGTTTCAAATCTTACAAATTTACTTACAAAAGTGACTAAAAGGTCATATTGCATATCCATGGCTGGAAAATCTCAAGGAAAACATAATTTCTCCAAAACATCATTTCTTTTCACTCGTATGTTTTGAAAATACCGGATTTGAGCTCATTATCTCTTTAAAAGGTTACTTTCTTCAAATTTCCAATAATAACTAAGAATGTCAACGAATTTCTTATCTAAATATCGCAGCATGGCTAATCAATAGCGCTAATACACCTTGTGTTTGAGCTCAAACTTTGTTCATTATATGAATTTTACTTAATTTTCACTTCTCTCTCTCTCATCTCTCTAACTTTCTCTTGTTTAAGTGAATATGAGTATATATGTATTCATTCTCTGCATATATAAGAGAATTCATGATGTGTTAGGTCTATTTAGAGACTGACATTCGTCCTAAATGGGACACTTGTCCCATTTTTAAAAATGGTAACCGAATTAGATCAGTAGGCTGATTCTCATATCAGTTGACTAATTTTATTTGTCGATTGATTTCATATATCAGTCAATATATATAGACATAACACAAAATTTAATTGAAACAAAGCATTATAGCTCTCCACACATTATAAAAATTTCATCATCGAAATTTTAAAGAAGCGTCATTGAAAATGCTATGTCGATTAACGAACGATCTCAGGGTATCTCGAGGTCATATCAACTTCGCGTTCCTAAGTTATTTTCTCAATTCTATGATGACTCCAAAATATTTTCACTAACGAATTTGATTGTACTCATAATACGTGTTCCTTTCGGTCTAGTATGAAAATAGGCTTCACTTCAAACGATACATCTTGATCAACTACTAGGTCTGAAAAGTCGATGACGTGCGAGGGGTCGGGGATATATTTTCATAGCATTGATGTGTCAAATATGGATGAACGTTAGCTAGTTGAAATGGTCCGATATAGAAAGGGGATAACTTTACCGCTTTCCAAACTGCTGAAATCCTTTACTTGGTGATACTTTGAGAAATATATAGTCTTCTTCATCGAACTCTAATGGTCATTATCATCGGTCAACATAGCTCTTTTGTCGTCTTTGAGCAGTTTCCAGTCGTTAACGTATAAGTTTCACTTTCTTGGTTGTCTTTTGAACTGAATCAGGCCTATCAAGGCTGGATCTTCTGCCTCGGTCCAACATACTTAGGATCTGCAAGGTCATCCATATAGAGTTCCGTATGGGACCATTCCCAGGCTGGGGTGATAATTATTTTTGTACGCGAACTATATCAAGGGGATGTGATCCTCTCAACTACCGCTGAAATCCAAAATGGAGGCTCTTAACATGTCCTCGTGAGTTTGAATTGTCCTTTCAATTTGTCCATTTATTTGTGGGTGGAATGCCCTGCTCATAGATAGCTTCGTACCTAATGCCTTTTGTAGACCATTCCAGAACTAAGATGTGAAGCATGTAATGTTTCTGAAATTACGAATAATTTTTTTGCATTTAATAATATTATATAATGCATTATAATATTATTATTGCATGAATGGCGAGTCCATAGTGGGGTATCGTGAGGAATGGTGAGTTGTAGTTTGGAAGTGAGTATTATGATTAGTGAGAGTTAGTGAGTATATGTGGAGATTATTTATCACATTAAAGTATAAATGTGGTTTGGTGAGTTATATGCTTGGATAATATTGTGAGTATATTGTGAACATTATGGTTATCGTGAGTTTACGTGAAAATAATTGTGAGAATTTTGAGGATTGTGAGATTTGTGAGACTTGTAAAGTTGGTGAGAATTGTTAGTTAATATGGCTTGAACGAATCATTGGAGTTAGTATGATAACGTGAGAATGTGGATATTGGTGTAAGACCATGAGGTGAGAGTAGTGGGCAAGAATGGATGTGAGAAAGCCCTGAAAATTCTGCATTTTCTGTAAACTGGCATAATCTGGGTGTGCCGTTCGAACAGTAACCCAGATGCCTTTCGAACGGTAAGTCCTAAGAAAATCAGTCTTGATTTTCTGACTTAAAACATGCGTGGAGTGTTTCGTTTCCTATTTTCAGTAGCCATCTGAGTAAGAGAGAGAGAGAGAATGTGACGAATACAGAGAGAGAAATTTGTGAGAGTGGGATCATCTATTTCGGGAGCTCCAATCCAAAAATGAAGGGCATATTTGGACTCCACGTCACCTAGGCCTCGTATTGATGGGAATTTCTCTTCCTTTTTCACTCGTCTCTCAATACCTAGATTTACGTGCTAGATCTGGATGTTGAAATAAAGTTGATAATCACACTCCTTATGATTTATAGAGCATTTTTTTATAAACACATAATAATTCGTTATCCTTTGATAGATCAAACTCGAGGTCAAAATTGACAGTGATTTGGGGCTTTTGGACATGAGCTTACGTGGATATTCATAAAGCGTCGTGAGGTACGAATAGTTGACAAAATTGAAATGTATGTACCAGTTTGGGCGAGAACCCAATTGTGTGATTAGGGTTAAGAATATAAGCTTTCTAGTGGGTATTATTTTTATTAGTTTCTATGAGATAGAATTAGTATAAATTAAATGAAAGCATGATGATGTGAGATTTATGTGGGTTATGTGAGTTTTACGTGAAATTATCTAGAGACTTATTAATTTCATGAAATGAGATTTATGTGGTTTACGTGAGAATTATATAAATTTCATATAGAGACGTATGCGATTCATGATTGTGAGATGTGATGTGATGTGATTATGTGGATTATATGAAATTTATACATGAAGACATATTTATTTCATGAGTTGTGAGACATGATATGACGATGTGAGGCTTATATGCATTATACATAGAGACGTATCTATATGATGATAGTGAGCATTGATATATATTATGTGGGAGTTTTATGGAATATTTAACACGATATTTTTATTTCATATTGTGAGAATATTTGCATAACATGATTATGTTAATGTAAAATGTGGGTGTGATATAGATTTCTATTAAAGTGAGAAAAACTGTGAGTTTTGATAATCTATATTTATCAAAGTGAGAAATTGAAAATGAAAATTTCTAAAGTGAGACTTACAAGTAAGTGAATACATGTGAGACTTGTAAGGAAAATGAAACTCGTAGCTTTTTACGAGAAAATGTGGGTTTGTGAGAATTTGAAATAATGATTGAAAATGACTTTTATGCGTGAGTTGCATATTATTGTGGGTTTGAGTCATTTTCTCTTTCTTTTCCGGATCGTATCAATTTTTATGCAGTGAGAAAATAAAGTAAGAGAGAGCCTGGTGCCCTACCGTGAAAGCCGGGAAACCTGATCAGGAATACATTATAATCTGCCTAACAGTGAGTATCGTAAGGGTCATATTATAATATAGGATCTATAAGATATACCTATGGCATTTTTATACAAATTATGAGCCACACTTGTCCCAACTTTTATAGTGAGATTGTGGGTTTGTGAGTCTTTGTGTGGGTGTGTGTACATTTGTGGGTTCATGTGAGCATTGCATTGCATTATTATTTATCATGATATTGCATAGTTATTGCACTTGAGGGTACTGCCCAACATCACACATATCATATTATTTTGGAGGCTAACTAGTACATATCATTTTTGAAATACTTATTTTACAGGTGCTGAGACTAGTGAGCCGTACCAGTGAGGATAATTGTGAGCACTATATACATATCTTTTGTATTCAGAGATGTATTTTGGATTACATATATTTTGATGTTATATTTCAGCCTCATTATCGATGTATTATATCCAGAGGCTAGTGGGATGTATTTTGTTATACATTAGCTAGATATTTCAGGCATGTTGTATATTTTGTGCCCGAATGGGCTTGGGTATTACATTCCATTGTTGCTCCATTAGTGAGTTACCATATTAGGAGCAAGAATGAAATTTAATATACTTTATCAGATGATTTGGAGAAGCTAGTTGATCTATATTTTGTAAACAAGGAGTTTAGGTTCATTTATTGTCATGTTGATATTTATTTGATTATGCGCACTCTGGTGACGTATGATGTAGATGTGAAATAGAAAAATGGGTTATTAGTATGGATTCCAAATTTTATTTTCAAAACTAAAATAAAATTTTTGTTCTAGTTTATTTAAAAAGGGAATACACTCACCCTCTTAGGTTTTTAACGGTTTTGGAGTTTGCCTTGGGTCTTTTTGGAAAATTGAAGCGTGACAGGTTTGTATCAGAGTAGCCTAACCAGGTTTACGTAAAACCTTGGGGCTTGTGGGTAGACTTGTGGGATTGTGATTGTAGCTGTGGGATGTATGCATTGTGTACATGAGTAGTCTTGCTGGTGCTACTCAAATTGTACATGAGTAGTCTTGTGGGTGCTACTCAAACTGTACACGAACAGGCTTGCGGTTGCTACTCAAACCGCTTCTACCTTAGGAGTTTATAAACCAATTCTTTACAAGGTTGGTAGAAACCTTATAAGATTGAGTTTAGAATATGAAATTAAAAATCTCAATCTAACAATAATCCTAAAAAAATTTATGCAAATTGAATCGCTTAAGCTATGGATATGGAGGTTAATTGAATAAAACTTTTTCTGTGATGAAGATGATGAGAATATAACTTTTGGAAGTTTTGATAATTGATTCTCTTTCTTTGAATGCGTTGTTCTTATTCTCGTTGATCTTGAGGATCGGAGTCATCTTTATATAGGAAAGGAGCATTGAAAATATGAGTGTTATGATTTGATTTCTTTACATCTTTTTGCAGATCTTAAATCTTTGAAAGCGACATTTTAGTGTTCCATCGGTTGGCCATACCTAAAAGCTCTGTTATCCAAAGTGAATGGGTCTTCTAGCCAGACCTATATATGTTTAATCTTTTCCGCTTGCTGATTAGACCTAAGGGCTCTCCTTGCCAATCCGATTGGGGTCCTCACCTAGTTATGTATCTTACCCAAAATTTTGATGCAATTTTGATCTCATTATTATCTTGGGTAGTTCTAGCACCTTCCTGAACCGGTTTTATGACTTTTGAACATTTCTTGGCTAATCTTTGATCTTTGAACTTATAACTTGATTATGTTACTTCTTGGTTGTTTAATCTCCAATTTTGAACATTGAATCTTCGATTTTGTTGGTTCTTTAAACATTGATATTCATAACACTTCAATTATGTTCTCATCACCTATTTTCCTTCATAAACTCATTTGTAACATTAGTTGAATATGAAGACTCGACATTTTTTATGTTTCTTTATATTGATTTGTTATCATCAAAATACTTAAAATATATTTTTTTATAAACCTTAGGGCAATAAACTCAACATTGTCCCCCCTAAGCAAGTACATATAATTGCAACCACATTTTAACAATGTTATGATGTGATATATGGAACAATTTAAACTTGTTATTAATCAAGTATGTATCAATTGTATGAAACAAGTAATGAACCATACATGAACTTATAACGATTATCACAACTTATAGACAAATTCAAAAGTTTTTTATAAACACGAGCAACTTATTAGCATAAACCAAACATATAATCAAATTGTAAAAGATGCCATAAACATTAAACGATGCAATAAGAGAAGAATGTCAATTTAGTTGAGTGAACAGATATCCAAAAGTTCACCTTTTCTGAGTGATACTTCAGATCAAAGTTGTATTGATCTAAGTACACCATCCACCGTCATTGCCGCATGTTCAAATCCCGCTGAGTAAACACATATTTAAGGGACTTGAATTCCTAATAAACCTCGAACTTTTCACTGTAAAAGTATTATTGCAAACATTTCAAGGCAAATACTACCGCTCAAGTTCTAGGACTTTAATTGGATAACTCCATTCATATACTGTTAATTGCCTAGATGCATAGGCAACCACCATTCCCATTTTCATAAGGACACATCCGAACCCTCTTTCAAAGCATAGCAAAATACCGTATATCCAATGCCCACTCTAGAATGATAAGAATTAGAGCCAAGGTTAATAAAGATTACAATCAAAGAAATGACTCCTTGCATTTTGAATTCCATTCAAATTTTACCCCATTGCAAGTAAACCAAGTTAATGGAACCACTAAATGTGATAAATCCTTAATGAACCTACGATAGTAGACCATAAGACCTAAGAAACTCCAAATCTCAAAAACTGATTTAGGTCTTTCCCAACCTATAGCGGCCTCGATTTTTGTAGGGTTTATTGATACCCCATTTTCTGTAATGACATGGCCAATAAATCAAATCTCAAATAAATAAATTTGCATTTAAAAAACTTGATATAGAGCTGATGTTCTCGAAGAGAAAAAAGAACAATCTGAAGGTATTTACGATGTGCCTCCATTGAAGGTGAATTAACCAGAATGTCATCAATGAACACCGTAATGGATCGATCAAGATATAGTTGGAAGACTCAATTCATCAAGCCTATGAAAGCTGTTGGAGCATTAGTAAGTCTGAAAGGCATAACAAGAAATCGTAATGCCCGTACCGAGTTGGAAAAGAAATTTTCGGATTGTCCTCATTCTGAACCCTTAACTGATGATATTCCGTATATAAGTCGATTTTCAAAAAGAATTTCGAATCCCAAAATTGGTCGAAAAGATTGTCAATCCACTATAGTGGATACTTATTCTTTATAGTAGCCCGATTCACCTTCCCGTAGTTAATACATATCCGTATCGACCCATCTTTCTTTGGAACAAATAATACAACAGTTCCTCATGGTGGACAACTCCACTGTATAAAACCCTTCAACTTCAGATCATCCAATTTTTTCTTTAATTCCTCCAGCTCCGTAGGAGTTAAACGATGAGGCGTGATCAATATGGTTGAGTAACAAGTATAATATCAATCGTAAACTCCACCTCCCCAAAGATACTTCCTATAAAAGACTAAGACTAGCCAGCTTATCTGACAGACTAGTCTGGAAATGATGAGTATAAGGAAAAAGAGAAGGACTTTTCCTTTGACAAATAATATAAATTCTCTCGAAGATTTTCATTGAAATCCTCCTTCGTTCACATTCTAATACAATATGGAAATATGCCAGTCAGTCCATATCAACAATGATATCAAATTCCAACATGTCAAAAATAACGAAATCATATACAAATATATGATCTACTATAAGTAGTTCACGGTCCTGACAAACACTGTCTCTGTAAATAATATCCCTGCCAATCAAGAAATGGGCAAATCTAACATACAGACAAAATGTGATGCAATGAATGATCGTGATGCACCCATGTTATATAAAACATACGCCCAAGTAGATAGAAAAGGTAATGTATCTTGCAAACCCGAAGGCTCAACTACCTTTGGTACCTGATATAAGGCCCCAAAATTTTCAAAGTACTGTAACAATATTTTATTACAGTAAAAGGCACGTGTATGATTATAATGCGATCAAAAATCAATAAGAAAGCATATATTG
>MKEJ01096567.1:0-12954 GCA_001753735.1 Embelia ribes | reverse complement strand
ATTGGTATCCTCCATCTTGCAATATGAATCATTGAGCCAATACTCCGATACTACTTTGTTGGGGAAAACAACATGGCGTTTATAAGCTGGCAAACAATCAACACATCCTCAACTTGTACACAACTCAACCCAAATACAAAATGCATAACGAAAATAAACAATATCACCCAAATACAAGGAAGCGAAATTACCAATAAACACAAACAGAAAGTAAATGACACGTGCAATTTTTACGTGGAAAACCCAAATTAAGAAAAACATGGAGCCTTCTCTAACTCATCAAACTTATCACTATATAAAATTTGGGTACACAATCAACTCATACACAATGAGAAATCAACAATGAGAAAATTATAGTACAAGAATCACTATCTCAAAATAGGAATAGAAATTGAAGCAAAGAATCTCACTCACAAGTCGAATTGGCAGAAATGAAGATTTCTCACAAATCACCTCAAATCCTAGATGTTGATCCACCTCAAAGCTTGGATTCTCTTATTGATCTAATCCTATATCCTCATAAAGCCTTGTTGATAATAGTGGAAAATTGACTTCACAAATAATCCCAAAATTTATCTTACAATTGCCACTTTTAATTGGCAAGAAAATGGGTTGTTCTTCATGCTTCAAGAACGTTGAAAATGGGCATAAAAGAAAGCTAAATTTTTAGCTTCTTGAAAGTACAAAAATTTTCCCCATAATTTCATGAAATTACGTAAAACTAGCACAAATCAACATGAGGCTATAAAATCCATGCCCAAACTTGATTCCACATCCCGTTTTGAGCCTCGTTCGAACTCGAACTCCATCTATTTGATACCAAATAAATCTGAGGTCTTTTACCATGCATCTGAATCCCCTCGATTACTCAAGAATGTCATCTTCCACTTAGGAGGGATACCCAACAGGAGTCTGTAACTCTATATGAGGCAACCCGAACCTCTGACTTTTATCGAGTGTATTAATTTCACTCCAATATCTAGTACCAAATTAGGACCCCCGTAATTCACTGCATTGAAAGGGGGTTCGGAATTTGATCTTTGATAACTTTTCGCTTAATCTCCAAACTTATTTTATAAATGTCTTATGCGGGTATATCATTTAATCTAATAGATCAGAGGAATGGAAATTTTTTATTACTAGCTTAACCACTGTTTAGGTGTTGGAAGCATCTCCCTTCACAACTCATATTATATCATGGGGTAAAGTTATTTGAGTAGTTTATCTAATTTGTTTAGTTAGAAGATAACTAGTACTATGGTTTTAAAAATCGACCATCAACGTAATACTGTCATGTAATGACTTCAACTATTTTTGCAATGATTATAGGTTAATAAATAGGTGTTGGTAGAATTCTCGTTTGTACCACCCAAATCCATTATGTATTGGTTGTTAGAGCATCATATGCGTCCATAATTGTTGTTACAAAATGTTATGGAAAAAAAAATTTAATATTAATTTTGCAAAGATGAAAAAAGTTTGTAATCTCGATTTTTGCAACAATTATGTTATGGCTGTTATACTTTGAAACCTTAAACCACAACCATCACCATTATAGCAGTCGTCACCATTATCTAAAATATTGCTTGGTACTAGGTTGAGTTGAGTATCAGGAATACTCAAAGTTGTCTCAACTTGAATGAGACAATTCAAGCTCGATCCTAAGTCAAGTTTAAGTTTAACTTGAGACTCTAACTCAAGTTGGCTAAAAATATAAAGATTTGAACTCGATTCCAACTCAATTCTAACTTTGACTAAAAATGTTTTTGTTCTTTGTCTAACTCTATTATAAAAGCAATAAATCCCCAAAATTTTCTCTTTTTATAGACCAAAACTACCCCTTTCATTTTAACAAATTTACAATTAATTTCTATAATAACTCAAACCAAAGAAAGGTAAAATTGTCTTCACAAAAAAAATTATAAATCAATACAGGTCAAAATTAAAAGATAATTATCTATCGAACTCTACTATAAAAGCACCAACTCCCCAAAAATTTCCTTATTTTTATAATCCAAAACCACCCTTTCATTTTAACCAAATTACAATTAATTTCTAGAGTAATTCAAACCAAAGAAGGGTAAAACTGTCTTTGCAAAAAAATTATAAATCAATACACGTCAAAAATAAAAGATAATTATTTTACCATAAAAGCACTAACTCTCCCAAAGTTTCCTTTTTTATATTGTAACGTCCTGGAAATTCGAGTAAATGTTTCATTTTTAATAACAATATTATTGTTGCATTATGATATTATTGCATAGTATGTGTAGACTCAGTGTAGTATGCGTAGAGTATTGCGCGTAGTTACGTGGTGTGGTGATAGTATCGAGAAGTGTAGAAAATATGGTATTTGGTCGGGGTTTGTTGGTAGTTGTATTTAGTTGCGTAAATCGAGTTTTAGATACTCAAATACTATTCCGAAAGTTGTGAAACACTTCTATTAGTATCTATTGATGATTGCGAGTGTTTTCGAAGTGTTTAACCCATAATTTAGGCTTGGGTGATAGTCCAATTCTAGTAGATTTGATCGATCCAACTAACTGTTGGATCAATCCAAAATGCTAACCAATTGATCCAACTGGTATTTGACTGATCTTAAGTGGCATAAACCTATACTTATTTTCTTCATTTCTTTTCTTCTAATTATGAATATAAAGAGAGAGTAAGGTGGGGTTACACACTTTTTCATATTTCGTGCTTGATTTCATCATGTCTCGGAGGATGTTTGCGAGCAAAAAATTGATATTCGGATTCCCTATTGTGAGGCCAACCTTTTGACGTAAGTATCACTTCTCATGTTGTTCATTTACGTTTCCCCAATTTTTGTGCACTTTTCCTACGTGAAAATAAATTTGATATTCTTGATCCTCATCTTGCGTAGATCGTTTGCTTCTATAGGTGCGTTGTCATTCAGATTCATCTCCTAAATCAAATCATGGGGACAAAAAGAGGCAATTTTGGGGTTTTTGCATATGAAGTCTCAGGATGTCACCTAGCGTCTTTCTAGGTACAATAGACTATGAACTTGTATATAAAATTGATGATCTCTACCGTATGTTGATGTGATTTGATACGCCGCGTAGGTGTAATAGTTTGGTGTGGTTGTTTGGTGTAATATTAACATGATTAATTGATTTCATTATCTTGCGTAGAATAAATATCATGTTTAAATGCATAGAACACAAATTTTCATGCGTAGCTTAAAATTTTAATGCATAGCATATCATATTCATTCATGTATTTGGCACAACATTGATTTTCATAGAAAACATTGAATATAAAAAGGCGTTAGCATTGTTTTGTTTACAGAAGATTCATGAAGCATGTGCTGGAGGCTTGAGTCTTTTTATTTCTTTCAGGACAATAAAGTATCGACTTATTAAAATGCATGGAAAGAAATGATACCTACACCCTTATCATGGAAGTCAAAAAACCTGATCAGGGATTATCTATTAATCGTGTTACAAGAGTAGTGGCAGGTCAATGAAGGCTTTGATGGCATCACATGCGTAGTGGTGGATCCTAATTTTTTTTTTTTGGGTAAAATACGTAGCGATAATAGTCCTAACGTTTTAGGCATTGTTGCGTATGGCATTGGCATGTGTCGAATAACATGATACATTATTGCATTCATGTTATATCTTTCTTATATATCATAATATGTCATTCATGTCCTACATATAACGTAGTCTCTTTTTTATCGACGAGTTGATCGTCTAACCATATTATTTTTCCTGTTTTTTCTATTATGCATTGTTTTATAGGCGTAGAGGCATGCGCTAAGTGTTCTTAAATGTATAAAAATGTATGTGCACATTTTTTATGCTTAGCAAGCATATGGCGGAGGCTTATTGTAAAAGTTACTTATTATTATTGCTAGGTTGTATTTTATTGTAGCGATGACGATATGTAACTTCTTCTTAATTTATTTTGTCAAACAGATAGCTTGAGACATTGTACTAGTAAATTGGCAGTTTATTGTCTTATAAATATTCTTTTTTGGGGTTGACATTGACCGTCTTCCTTTCTTTTAGTAGCGTTATTTATGTATATTATTGTAGGCAGACTATATGTATAATATCTATGATGTTGATGCGATTGTTGTAGTCATAAGTAGCATCATCTTGCAGTGGTGATTAAATGTTATAGCGATGATGACATATAAATATTATTTTTCTTTGTTTTCCTTTCCTTTTATTTTTCCTTTTCTTTTCATTTTACTCACGTCTCCAGGTCACGGATTTCGGAGTGTGACATATATAATCCAAAACCACCCCTTTCATTTTAGCAAAATTACAATTAATTTCTATAGTAAATTGAACCAAAGAAGGGTAAAATTGTCTTTGCAAAAAAATTATAAATCAATACATGTCAAAATTAGAAGATAATAATCTTTCCAAAAATAATTAAAAACTTTAATTTTGATATTCAAGTTAAAGGTATACATATGCATCCGTTATTATGACCTAGATACAACAACAACAATAACAACTTCAATGTTTTCCCTATTTTTTCACGTTCTCTTTTTTTTGGCATCATACATTTTTTATACCAGTAATACTCTTAAATTTTAAATCATTTTTTGAAAACATAATAGGATTAAATGTAAAATCCAATATCAGGTTTTGTTTATGAATAAGATGATATCTCTCTCAAAGAGTAGCAACGTAAAGATAAGTAGATAAATGTTATATTCATAAATATGATTCCTATCATATCTTTGAATTGATTTTTTCCTATAAATAATAAAAAAAAAAATTTACCGTTTACCTAACAATATTAAATTTTGGGAAATTGGAGGATGCAATTCTGTCTTAAAAAAAAATTATTTTGATGTATTACAATTATCAAATAAATTTAATATGAATGGACAATTTAAAAAGTCTAAATTTTTGCTTAACTTATTTTTAGAAAGATGATAATATTGTGGGGCATCTCAAAATAAAAACATGGATAATTTTTTGGGTCTGATCGAGTATATTTATTTAGATTTTCAAAAGCATACAATGTTTTTTTTGGTTTACACTAATCTAGATAAGTTTTGAAATTTGTTTCGTATTATAATTTGTGAGGAGTGAAGGTTAACTCATCCAATAAATTGTTATACTAAAGGTCTCAATAAATAGCAATTCTATTATAGATTAATTGTATTTTGTTTTGCCAGTAATAATTTTTCTTTCGTAACCATAAGTAATTGCCTAGATTATCTTCAATAGAAATTAAGGTATGAAAATTTTGAGTTAAAAATTATAAGTATTATGTGCTACCTATTAGTTGATAAGCTAATGATATAAAAAGTAAAATAATTATGTGTTTATTGTCAAACAAATATATAGTAAAAAAGAAAATATGATTAAAGCATGAATAAATCTCCTAAAATTACACTAAAAAATTTGTTATTCTCTGATATATAAATTATTATAAAAAGTATAGTTATACGTTAAGTGCAAAACACTTGTTTCTTAGCTAATACTTTATAAAAAGTGCAAACTCCATCAAATATTTCATATATTTTTTATTGAAAATTTACGTTTTATCTCATTTATTTATAACAAAAGTCATGATACAAAAATTGTAAATTAATTAATTTTAACTTGCATATTTTTTGTTAAGAAATAATACACTGTCTTTAAATATATAGATTGATAATTATCAAAAAACAAAGCTTAAGTAATTTAAATTAAAAATATTAAAAAATAAGGAATTCTAGCTTACAATTGCTCACATATCTACTCAACTTAACAAAATATTTAAATATCATATTAATTCTCAAAAGTACAAATTAGTACCACGAGTTCACGGGGTACCTAAAATTTTCTATATGGTGCATACTTAAAACTCCGATAAATGATAATTAAATATTTCTATGTTTATTAAAAATTATTCAAAATTATTTTAATTTTTACTCATATTGATATACAATATTTTGTTAAATAATACTCCTTCCATTCCTTTTTAATTATCACTTTATGTTAGAACACATGAATAATTAAAAAATCATTAATTTTCCTCCATTGTAGAGAAAAAAAATAATATTTTACTCTACTACTTTTCATTAAATACTCAACATATCGCTCTAATCAATTATTAGGGGTAAAATTAGAAACAAAATAATTAACACTTTATTAGTTTTCTAAATGGATACTTAAAAAGAAATAGAAAAAAAATTCTAAAGTGACAATTAAAAATAAAAGAAGAAAATAAATTTATAAATCACTTGTAAAACACGTGCACTTCTACTAGTATTTCGTGCTACAACTTTTATGTGGTGTATCTTTATCTACTTAAGTTAGTTTAAGGCAACAAAATTCAAAACTAGATTGAGATTTTATACATATTTTTTCTATGTATTGTCATCTAAAATACGACACATGGGATTTTTGTGTACCCATCTTTTTTAAAAAATTATATTGAAATCCATAAAATCCAATGCGACATATTTTGAATGGATAATATGTAGAATTTGTATGTATTAAATCCTCATCCTTCAATAATTCCAAAGCAGGGAAAGAAAAAGTGAAATAACAAAAACAATCTTCTCACCAATAATCTCCACAAGAACAAACTCCGTTTTTGAAGTGATGAAACCGGTTTGCATCCCTCACAACAATGTTCCTGCCAACGATCTTTGATATCATCTTTGTGGCGGAATGACAATTGACACACGCTCGGAGATATTTCCTAATCCGTATCGTTGTCCCAGGAAGAGTACTTATCAAGCCATATGCAATAGCTAATCTTTCACTATGATTACAAAGTGCATCTACTTTATCTTCATAGTTCATATCATGCAAGACAGATTCTGTATCTGGCACAAACCCAGCTTCTTTCAACTTCCTCTCCAATTCCTCTAGCTCCTTGTATATCTCCTCCGCCCTCGGATGGGACTTATCCCCCATTCGAAAAGCTTGAATCTTCCCATTAATCTCGACCATACTATATCCCATATCTTTACTTAGCCCTCTCTCTTTCATCAAAGCTCGTACCTTTGCAACCCCACCCCACATCCGGACAGAGGCGTAGAGATTCGAAAGCTGAACATAATGACCAGTGTTGAGCGGGTCCAATGAGAAAAGTCGTTCTGCTGCATATTCTCCAAGTTCCAAGTGGCGATATATTTTGCACGCGCTCAAAAGGGCTCCCCAAATGGTAATGCCCGGTTCAATTTGCATATTCTTTATGAAATCAAAAGCTTGATCTAAGAGGCCAGATCGGCCAAGGAGATCGACCACACAGGCATAATGCTGATGGCGTGGCTCAATCCCATACTGCTTCATACTATGGAAAAAGTCCCATCCTTCTTGTACAAGGCCCGAGTGGTTACACGCAGTGAGGAGGCCAATAAATGTGACATCGTTAGGGCAAACTCGAGATTGCTTCATTGAGTTAAAAAGATCAATAGCTTCTTTTCCATAACCATGTAAGCCATATCCTACTATCATAGCACTCCAAATTACAACATCTTTATTTAGGGTTCGGTTAAACACCGTGCGAGCAAACTCTACACTCCCACATTTCGAGTACATGTCAATAAGAGCTGAACAAACATAACCATCATCTCTATAAACACTATTGTTTACATAATTATCCATCCACCTAGCTTGTTCTAGCGATCCCACTTGTGCAAAAGCCAAAATTGTCGATCTTATGGTAACATCATCAGGTCTAATGTTTTTCGATATCATATCTTGAAACAGATCCACAGCATCCTCAGCACGGCCATTTTTCGAAAAGCCAGAAATCATAACATTCCATTGAATCACATTGGGTACCTCCGTTTGATCGAATAACAATTTTGCGACCATTACTTGCCCACATTTCGCATACATGCTCGTAAGTCCAATCCTCAAATCGGGTTCAGAATCTAAACCCATTT
Organism: Embelia ribes; assembly: GCA_001753735.1. Lineage (NCBI taxonomy): Eukaryota > Viridiplantae > Streptophyta > Magnoliopsida > Ericales > Primulaceae > Embelia > Embelia ribes. Next base: position 5,075 of record MKEJ01096567.1, on the reverse strand, counting down.
TAATAACACAACCATGAATAGATTTCCCATGTTCCAAGTCTTCTATATCAGTGTAAGCCCTTAAAACACTCACAAGAGAAATCCAATCCGGTTTCACATTAAACCTCTTCATTTCACTAAAAAATTTCAAAGCTTCCAATGGTTGCCCATTCTGAGCATACCCAGAAATAATACAAGTCCACGAAACAACCGTCCTATCACTTACCCCGTCAAACACAATCCTCGCATTCTCAATGTCACCACATTTAGTGTAAAATGACACAAGCCCATTTTGCAGAAACACGTCAAAACTCAACCCATGCCTGAAAATTTGTCCATGCACAACCCGACCCACATCGAATGTCGAAAATCCACCGCATGCTTTAAGCACGTGAGGAAATGTGAAGTTATCCGGACTCACATCCCAAACCCGCATTCTCGAATACATATCCATCGCATCACAAAACATATCGTGCTTAGAGTAACACCGAATAATAGCATTCCACAAATGGACATACGGTTCAGGAAATTCGTCGAACACGTTGCGTGCATATCGGGCATCACCCATATCAGCACTTACATTTATGAATTTCGTCATGATGAAGCCGTTTTCTTGCAAACACGAGACAATTACCCGAGCATGGATTTGGTTCAAGTGCTTTGTAGTGGTCGAGGCAGACAAAAGGGACGCGTAAAATGACTCGGGTTCGTAGCCGTAGAACAAGTTTTTGGGGTGTGATGTGAGTGGTGAAGAAGAAAAGTGATGGAAAATTTGAAATGGTTTGAATGGGTTTGGGAGTAAGCATTGGATCAATGGGGAAATTAGTATGCTTCTCTCAAGTAATAGTGGTAAAGCCATTGGTCAAAATTACATTGCTTATATATGTAACCATATACTTATTTGAACAGCATACGGCGCCTATGAGAAGTTCGTATGGCTAACTATGTTTAGGCTGTTAATCGCACAAAAAGGTTAAGTGAGGGTGAGGGAGACATATATTAATGTTGATTAAACTCAATGTCAGCATTGCACATATTAAAATTCCCCCCTCGTTCTTGCTTCTGCTCATTTAAGAAAAAAAAAAATTAACAATTATCTTTCTTGTGCTCCCGCTGAGCTTCTGTTTCATGAACTAATGACGCTGGATTTTGAAATAGAGGAGTGCCAAAGTGAGCTTTTATATGTTTTTTCAAATGTAACCAACAAGAATATGGAAAATTAAATTTTCAAACATGAGGATAAAGAAATCCGCACACACACTCTTAATATTATTGTATGAATTTAATGATGACAAGCTGAAACCTAGCACGAGCTAATCTCTAGATGCCGAGTTTGAGTTCCCAAATTATAATTCATACATTCAATTTAAAAATAATGCATTTTTGTTGCCAATGAAGAAATTAGAACCCTTGATTTTGAAGTTAATAGCTAAACTTTAATCAATCATTAACGCAATACATCCCTTGGCTAACCGAATATGATAAATGTATATAAATGATAGATATTGTTTTCGAGCACTAATCAAGTCGAGTTCAGCCATTTGTTTTCTTAATCGAGTTGAGTTCTAGCATAACACTGGATTTAAACTCGAGTTAAGCTCGAGCTAAAATAGTAATTCAACAGAACAAGTCTGCTCAATTGGATTAATACTTTGATACCTTGACTCTTTGCTATTGAGTACCACTCTCTATGAAACTTCCCAATTGAGCAGATACAAACGCATGGAATATATATAAGATTAAATGTTTATTCCTTTCCCATAACTACCAAAACAGATACGAACACATGATGAGTGTTATGTTACTTCTTAATTACTTATATAATCTTGGGTACCATTTTAGTAATCCTTCAATGTAATCAATATAATATAAGTCGTTTTTACTAGAACAGCGTGCATACTCCTTTGCTATAGGTTTTCAGAATTTAGTACCTTACAGCCGTATTTGATGTAAACATCAACGAGTATGAAGTGATTGTATCTCATGTTTGGTTATCACACTTGTATGACACCATATGAATCACAATTGACTTCCACTTAAATCAGTTTTGGTACAAATTATACCCCTTGATAGTGGCATTATGGACTTGTTTGGTTGGATGTTACAAGTAGAAAAGTTTCCAGTGTAGGTAAAAAAAGTATACTTTTGAATAAAACCTCAAGTGTTGTGATAAGTTCAGTAAAAATTGATTTTTTTTTTATTGAGAATTGTGAAAAATAGTAAATAGTGTAAAATATGAACGGAATACATTTTTATGGAAAAAGTATAAAAATTTATAATTCTGCATAAATATATTTTTTTATGTCCCGAAAGTATAAATAAGTATATTTTTTCTTGTTATACAAAACATACATTTATCCTTTTTGAGTAAAAAGTACAATGCAGCAACCAAACCTGGACAGCATCGAAATACTGTGTCCCACTTTTAGCAATTTTTGTGTTCTGATACTAGAGAATTGGTGTGTAGCCAGTGGAGGGAAGAGCGAACTCCAGTAATTGAAGCCCCCACTGGGGTCTAGGAACGTTGAATTGTAGGGTAGCAGGGCAATAGATTACCAAGCAATTCGACAATTTCAAGACCCTAGTCCAGCGTAGGGGGAATATTATAGAAAAAACATTTCCTCAAGTACAATCAATAGATAATTTGTACACTTCGTCTCGAATCTACCAGATGCCAACTCCAGAATGATGTAACTAACTAGTACCATGAATCCGAGTATCACTAGCAATTACACCCTCTAGATTTGATAATATAAAATACCCTTTCATCACATATCCATACCAGAAATGCGGATTCAAAAGTGAAACCTCGATTAAACTCACTAAAAGCATAAAAAAAAGTTCAGGGAAAAGTAAAGAATGCGGGATACATCGAAATTGTCTAATCCACCGCACTGTTAATACGATTAAAACGATTCATTGTTCAAGCTACTAAACAGATAGCATGCCTTCTAAAAAGTTACCTAATAAGGTTGTCACTATTATCAAATCAACTAGCATAGGCAGAGGTCATAAAGCATAGCGTTCAGCAAACTGATATTTTGGTACCATATTTAGTTTTGTAATAGAAATACCAGACATTATTGGTCAACTAAACAGAAAGATCATTCTGTAGCTTTGCCTTTGCTGCGTCTACTGCTATTTCCAGTCTCGACAAGGTAACAAACCATGGAATCAACATCGTCTCCAAATATACTGTATGCCTCTATTGCTTGCAAATAGCTGAAACCCATTGAGAGCACAATTTGCATGCCGCTACTAAGAGCACTCTCCGTTTCTTTACGGGCCTTAGCTTCACTTCCTGAAGGCCCTATTATTATTACCAAAAAACAAGAAGTTAATGATCTAATGATTGGAGCACAAGAAAATATAAGATACTGTGACACCATAAATTAGAACGGAAACTCCTTTGACAGAGGAGGAACTAGCAAAAAAGGTTCACATCAAAAAAGAAATAGCACGTCCCTAATATCTTGTATTGAAAAGGGAAGCTATTCTAGAGCCCACAACAAATATAATGGAACTTGATATTTTCCTTAAATAAAAAAAAAATTAAGATATCTGTCTCCAACAAAGCTGCAAACAGAATTCCACGAGTGTGGGACCAGGTTGATATTTTAATATGATTAAGGCCGAGTGGTACATTAAAACGAAAAATTCATTATGAAATGGAATATTTTGGAAGATTGGTAACGAGTAGGAAGAAAAAGAGAGGTGGCCTGTTCTAGCAACCAATACTTCTACCACCGCACTTCAGAGGATGCACTGGAGCACCAAACAAGTTTCACCTAATCATCTTGCACACCATGTAAAGCACAAAGGACTCAATTTCAACCAAAAAATCAAGAGTACATCTACTTATGGTTCTTGAAAGCTGCTATCTTGCTTCTAAAATCAAAAACCTCAAGACAGACATGCTGGGATGCATTAATACGGAAACAAGTTTTGTTTAGCACTTTCACACACAGATTAAAGGTACAAAGTTCACATTAGAAGCAAAACATTCACAAAAAAATTCGCTTTTAACCTAATAAGTTAACAAACAAAGACAACTTAAAAACATCCCTTTTGATTCTCAACTTAAAAGAAATTCAAATTTGGTAGCATAAATGAAGGAGACTCACTAGCTCCAGCGGATGATGTTTCAGCACTAGAAGTAACAAAAAAATTCACTTATAACCTAATAAACACACAAAGATGACTTAAAAACATCCCTTATGATTCTCAACTCAAAAGAAATCCAAAATTGGTAGCATAAAAGGAGACTCACTAGCTCCAGCGGATGATGTTTCAGCACTAGAAGTAGAAGATTCGTAACAGCTAAGTTGTTGCTTGAATTTGTCATCTGCAATATATTCAGCTCGAGAGGCTTCCATTACCATTCGTTCAATTTCTTTTTCCGTGAGCTCCAGATCCGAGTAAAATCTTCCTTCCGCTAGTAGTGCCTTCATTATAAACCCGGAAAGAATCAAAGAAACATGTTAGTACAATGCTAAGCAAAAAGCATTTCTGATGTGTTCAATGAAAATAGCAAAACAATATTTACATTATCAATCTGCTGATCTTGTTGAGCTTTAATGGCAGCCTTGACTTGATCCTTGTCAGCATTTCTCTGTAGCACAGAGCACATATAATGAGTCAACATCGTCATGCACGGAGGTCAAAACGCATACAAAAGAAGAAATTTATACAAAAATATTATCACAGAAAAAGTAAAAGAACCTCATGCAACATATGACTGTCAGTAAATTGCAGTGTACCTTTATTCCAAACACTGATCAGTTCTAGATTGCAACAGACCAGACTAACCAACTTGATTATTAACTTCTGTGGCTATCTTAAGAAGAACACACAGTTCATCCATTGAAAGCCTTTACTAATTTTACTTTTGTCTTCTTAGCCTTTAACAAATACCGCAGCAGGTAGAACATGCATCTACGCCTCAAATTACAGTATCCTCTACCTACAACAGTCCGGTAATATTATGTTCATGTTACATGCATGCTATATGTATGTATGTGTGCGAGTGTTTACAGGCATATGTGTATACAAGGTTGTCAAAACGTGTCTCTGGCACGTATCGTTTTATATGATTT
>MKEJ01096565.1:0-15434 GCA_001753735.1 Embelia ribes | reverse complement strand
GCCCCGTGAGGTTTTATATCCATTGCACTTTACCCCCAAATTTTCTGGGCGAAGTGAAAGTTGGATTATTTTTCATAAATAGCTCAAAAAATTACCGAATACCCCTTAAAGAATATCTTTTTATATTAGAATTTTTATAAAAAAAATATTATATGTAAATACGATACATGTTTCTTAAAGCATGATGATATTTTTTCAACATAACTAAATAATATGTTCTAAATTAATAAAACAAGGAAATATAGTGAGGGTAACATGGTCTTGACACATGAAAATAAAATTTGGATAATGACTTTTGGGGGCGAAGTGTAAATTCCAATTCCTATACATTCCAATACCTTAGGGAATAATCTGAAATAATGAGAAATCTCATGGGGCAAAGTCTAATTGACCTTGTATATATTGTAAGTTTATCAGATTCGATACACAAGGAGGAGTTATATTTTATTGAATTGTATGTACCTTGAGCTTCCTGCTGCTTGCCATTGCTGCCACGTGTCTCCCTTGGTTTGTAAAACCAACATCTAACTTGTTTCGAAAACTTTTCATTAGTAATGAATAGCATTAATTCAAGAGGCACTTTCGCAAAACACTAATTTAGACTACTCAGGCACTTATTTGTGTACAAATAGATGGCCCTTTTATTGTACATAATTCACCAGATTGATTCCGATATGGAAACGCATTATTAAAAACATTAAAAGGAACATGCCATAAGCAATATTGGGTGAAGCTCATAATGAAGTTACTATCATGCAGGGGCGGAGGGATATTGGGCCAAGGGCGCAACATGTCCCCCTTTCGTTCGGGAATTATAATTATAATTTAATTTTTTTTGCTCTTTATGTATAAATACAACGATTTATAATATATTAAAATAATTACTAACTTGTTATTTATTATTTTTATTTTAAAAATATCCTCAATATTTTAATTATTTTGTGTTTTTCTTATTTGATATGATTCTACATCTTTTAATTTCTCTCTCTAAATCACTTTCTTTCTTTCTTTTTTTTTAAACATTTGAATTGATATAATACATAACTAGTTATATAATTTCATAAAAAATTAGAGTGTTACTATCAAGTGTTCAGTACAATAAGTTGTATCAAGATATTATTTTTTTACTTTATTTTGAAATTTTAATTATTTATTGTTTCTCTTTTTATTATTATTTCAAAATATTAATATATAAAATTATAGTTTTGACGAATTACAATAAACTTTAAAATAAATTTTAGAATTTCATAAATTAAAATTTTATAAATATATTATGTCTCCCTCCTCAAATTCCTACCCCGCCCCGCCTAAGGACCGTACATTACATTACATTATCATGCGACCTATGCAAATCCCTTTTTCTTTTTCTACGACAAGATGAATAGATGATTTTCCATGTCAAAACGAAACTAGAGTTTTTTTACATTCGAAGGAGAAAATACATTACCTAACCTGTCCCCAACTCTGAAAGTTTTGTTGTTGGCCCAATTTGCATAATCAAAGTTTGGTCTCCACCCACCATCATCACCCACAATGTACTCCACTGCGAAGGTGGTGGTCGGGAAAACAATCGCCGCCACAACGGCCACGGTTAATAGGGATTTTCTAGGCATCAAGAAAATTTTCATACAATGAAATGCAAAAGGGAAAGAATAGATTTGCTTGTCTTTGTTAAGCATAGCATGACACTCCGGTTTATATATTTTGCAAAGGTGAGAAATTGGGTAGATACAAAGCCGTTAAAGCATTTTTGCATCATTCAATTTGTGCCCATAATAGAATGATTCAGTACATACTTGTCCTTATGGCCTCTTAATATTATTAAAACTAAAAAATTGGGAAAGGTTGATCATTAAATAAATAACTTTATGGCGTGACATTCTTATTTCTAGAGTATCCTTATTTGTCCTATATATAATGCAAAATCGGAACCCTGCAATGTTTTATCGAAGCTCTCGTTACAAACTACTAAATCCACAAAAGAAAGTTTGATTCAATACCACCTTGTCAATTTCCATAAACATGTTTACCACTTTTAGCCAAATCATCGTATAACAAAATAACTAACTTCATAGCTCACAGTTAGTATGTTTTCATGAGATGGAGAAATAACAAGCTAAAACAAAACGATTTAAACTAAATAGAACTATTAAACACAATCAATTCCATTCATTGAAAGTACACTAAAAGAATCAATGCATTTGAGACGGAACAAAAGAAAATAATAACCGAAGAACACTAATCAAATGGCCTTCCAACTAAAGTTGAGGCAGAAATACATTGAAATATTAGGGTACACTACGCCTTCCAAAAGTGAAGGCCAAGATACAAAGACAAAACAAGACAGAACAAACACTACTAAAAAAACTTCAACCGAAAACCAGTTGTTTAATCAGAAACAAATAATACATGTATCATAAATTAAGAGTGGGTAAGAGTGAACTGAGCACAATAAGGCGGATCATTTTACTTGGCACTAGCGAGCTGGGTGCGGATGAGCTTAGCTGCAGCAACCATGTTTTGTAGAGCTGGCTTCACTTCAGTGTACTTTCGGGTCTTGAGCCCACAATCAGGGTTAACCCACAAGATGTTGGTCTCAAGAACTTGGAGCATTTTGTTTACCCTATCGGCAATCTCCTCGGTGGATGGAATCCTAGGAGAGTGAATATCGTACACACCGGGGCCGATACCTGCACCGTAGACCACTCCCTCACGGAAAACTGAGAGGAGCTTCTCGTCAGAGCGAGAGTTCTCGATGGTGATGACATCAGCGTCCATGTCGATGATGGAGTGGATGATGTCGTTGAAGTTGGAGTAGCACATGTGGGTGTGGATCTGCAATTCCAAGTAAACAAGATAGTATTGAGTTTACACAGTTTGAAGGGGAAAAAAGAAGCATCTTTTTTTCTTTATCAAAAAATGAAACGGAAGCAATAGTCCTAAGAACCTGGGTGGTGTCCTGGACACCGCAGTTGGTAATTCTGAAGGAGTGGACAGCCCAGTCCAAGTAGAATGCTTCCTCGGACTTCCTTAGCGGCAAACCTTCCCTAAGGGCAGCTTCGTCAATCTGAATAACAGTAATGCCAGCCTTCTCGAGATCTTCTACTTCATCCTTAATGGCCAAAGCAATTTGATAGCAGGTCTCAAATCTGAAAATAACATTATATCGCACGTCAAAACTCAGTCACCAATACCTGAAGAGACCAAAACAATGAAGAACAAAGATTTTTTTTTATCAATCATGGGTTTTCTAAAGTTCTTATTGGTAGGCACCTGGGCTGGTCATTTCGGACAAACGACCAATTGAGAATGGTGACAGGGCCTGTAAGCATTCCCTTCATTGGGCGAGCGGTCATGCTTTGAGCCATTGTGGACCAAAAGACGGTCATTGGCTTTGGGCGGCTCACATCACCGTAGATGATTGGAGGCTTCACACAGCGAGATCCATATGATTGCACCCATCCATTTGCACTGAAGGCAAAGCCTGACAATTGCTCCCCAAAGTACTCAACCATATCATTTCTCTGAAAACAGAAAAAAGAGAGCATACATAAGATATAATTTAAACTTTATATAACCTCAACTAAAGAAGCAAAAGGTGGGGGACAACAGTCTTGAACATACCTCTGGCTCTCCATGAACCAAGACGTCAATATCAAGCTCTTCTTGAATCTTGACAACTTTGCTGATTTCTTCCTTAATAGCCTTAACGTAATCATCCTCAGAGATCCTACCAAACCAGCATTGTTAGATAACATACACAGAAACAGGAGAAACAGTAGAAATGAACACAAAAAGAATAAACGAAGTCCTGTACTTTTTAGCCTTGTATTCTCTCCGAACTCTTCTGAGATCCATTGTTTGAGGGAATGATCCAATGGTAGTGGTTGGCAAGAGTGGAAGGTTGAGCTTCTTCTGTTGAGCATCAAGTCTGCCACTAACAGTCGTAGCTCGGCGATGATCAGAACCTTTCAAAGCCGCAGCCTGCAAGGAAAATAAAAATAAAAAGAAGCAAGGCATTCAGATCAATTTTCAATTCACAATAGTTCCTTAATGCATAAGAGAGCTCCACCAAAACTAAGCAGCTGAAGAAAGTAAACGGATCATGCAACTAACAGCTTTTTGAACAGCTTCATTGGTCACCCTGGGGGAGGACTTTCTTGAAGCCTGAGCTTCAGCATTAGCGGTGAAGAAAGCCTGCACATAAAAAACTAAACCACTTAGTTCTTGACATTAATCACAAATAAAAGGCACGTTAATGTAAGAAAGAAGCTATTAACAAAATATGCACCAACAATTTTCAAAAACGTAATGCCAAAAAAATGGCAGCAACATGTGCATTTTACGGTTCATTTCATTTGAGCAATAAGATATACCTCATCCTTTTGGCAAGCCAGAGCATTTGCCAAGGCGTTCACTTCAACAACCTTCTGGGCAGCAAAAGCCAACCATGACTTCAGTTCTTTGTCTAGCTTAGTTTCATTAACCAGATCCACAGGGGAGTGGAGAAGCGAGCATGAGGTGGAGACCACAAGCTTGTCTGTATAAGAAAAAGATAACCTTTTTAAGAAAAAGTTGACCACTGCACTCTTTTATTAAGGAAATATTTGGTATGTGTTACTCCATGAATGGTCAACAATCCAGAATTCACCATAGAAAATTCAGTAAAAGCTACCTTTCCCCACAATGCCCTCAAGGGACTGTAACAAGTTGAGAGATGCCGCAAGATCATTGGCCCAAATGTTTCTTCCATCAACCACTCCAGCAAACAGGTACTTGCCAGATGGAAATGACCCCTTGATCAAGTCAAGAGTTTGTGCTCCTCGAACCAAGTCAAAACCAAAGGCAGTGACACCCTTAAGACTGGTGAGCGTTTTATATGCTGCAGCTGGAATATCAGCAAAGTAGGTCTCGACAAGAACATTGAGGCCAGACAGAGAAGATTCCAACTCAGAGTAAGCTTTAGTGAATGCTTCCAATTGATGAGATTCAAGATCCTTCACAAGGGTGGGCTCGTCAAACTGGATCCATGATGCACCAGCTGCCTTTAGCTCAGCCACAACTTCCCTGCTCGGAAAATATTCATTAGAAAAAAATTTAGGAATATATTTCAAGTAATATGCGAAATGAGTGAAGGAGATGAAAGGTAGATCCATTTCGTACTTGTAGATTGGAAGAATTTTGTCTAGAAGGGAAAGAAGATTGAATGATTTCTCAACACCCTTGGCAGGTTTTGAGAGCAACAAGTATGAAACAGGGCCAACGAGGACAGGGACAGTATCAACTCCAAGCTGCACAAAATAATACATTATGATTCAGTCACGGAGTAATAAAATGATGCTAGAGAACATACTGCCCCAACTACATTAAATTAAAGATAAAAAAGAAACCCGGTTATATCAAATGAATCTTGAATCATACTTCGCTGTCAGGTTGGTGATTACCGTCATGTGTCATATCCCCCAAAATTTTATATCCCCAGAGAAAAAATAACAAAAACATATCCCTGCCCCCATGGGTTTGACAGTAAAATGAATTCCGGGAAACCAGCTCCGGCACAATGAAACTAGCAACGAAATAGAGGTATGCCAACAGAACATATGTTTATTTCCCTAAAATCCAAGAGGACGCATTGATGCAGCAGAAGAAGCAGATTCAAAGGTAATTGGTCAAAATTCATGGAAATACAACAAACAGCACCAACTTTAATTTTCAAAAGGAACATTCATCTGCACATTCACAAGGTTGAGTGTCTGCTCATATAGAGATGATAAGCCATAAATTAAGAGAAGAAACATACCGCCTTGGCTTCCTTGTACTCGTCAATGGCCTTATGAGAAGAATAAGAGAACTTGACATCAGGACCCAACTCAGGGACAATAAAGTGGCTGCACCAATAAAACAAGATATTAAACATTGGTACAAATTTTAGTTTCCAAACAGCATCTTTCTTTATTTCAACAGGTTAGTCACTTACTAGTTGGTGTCAAACCACTTGGTCATCTCCATGGCGGGCACAGAGGCATTACCTCTGGCCATGGAGAAGTAGGTGTCGAACCCAATCTCGCCACCTGTCCAACCGTATCTCGGGGGAACAGCTCCAAGCACTGCTGTAGTGTCAAGGACCTGATCGTAGTAAGAGAATGTGTTGCTGGGGATAAACTTGATGCCAGCACCAGACATCTGCTTCCAGATCGACAACCTCAAATCGGCCGCCACCTTTTTCAAATCATCAGCACTGCTCTTCCCATCCCAGAAAGACTCTAGTGCGAACTTGAGCTCCCTCTTGGGACCCATGCGAGGGTATCCAACAATGTGGGAGGCCATTTCTCTGGAATGAACCAAAACCAAAATTCAGTTCACTTTGATTGAAACAAGAAAACAACCCTAACACACCTAACCCATAAGCTACGCATACATATCATATGCACTCAATCACATGAAATGGGTAATGAGAGTAACAATAATGTGAGAAACAGTATGAGTGATGGAAAACTATAACTTATCATCAGTTTCTGACCAAATTTAAAGTTAACATAAAACCCAGTGTCATTAAAGGCGCTCTGGACGCTCGCCTAGGCGCCGGGGTGAGGCGAGGCAAGGCAAGGCCAGGCTTGAAGGCCTGGAGAACTCCAAGCGAGGCACCATTAAAAAGGCGTTTCCTAGGCGCTGGTGCTTTAGGCGCTTGCCAGTGAACACAAATTTTACTAGAAATACACGACATACTTGAATTTTTTTTATTAAAACTAAAACAAGTAGCTTTGATTTTGTCAATAAATCAAGATGTGACGAGAAGAATTGAGATAATATAATTTGAAAATCAATATCAAGGTATTCTGCCATCAAAGAGAAGGAACCATATCCTATAAATATAGCGCCTCACTTCACTAAGGCAAGTGCCTAGTACCTAAGGCGGTTAGGGATTTTAGCGCTTCAAAGCACCAAGAGCCTTTAACAACACTCACAAAACCCTTTCAATTTTTACTAACATAAACTTGATAAAAAAACATTCATCATGTAGATCTTCTTTTCTGAGATTTTTCTTTATTACTCCCTCCAAGGAAGAAGGGAGGATCAAATCATTTTTTTATGTGAGTCTCTCAAATAACACTCTAAACATTTGATTAATTTTAAATTTGATCGGACAATTTTGATATAAAAAACTATTTTCATGCAAAATACTATATAAATTTAAAGCCAATCCAATAATTAAAAGTGTCTTGTAAGGGAATCAAATTAAAAAGGGATTTGAACACCCCTTAGTCCAACAAACATAGCATAAAGGGAAGCAAAAAGTGTCAATAAAAAAGGAAACATAATTAAATGATATGGCACAATAGCCAATGCATTACCGTAGACCAATAAACAAAAATCAGTGCACCATTAAAAAGCTTATAAGAAACCAGATCCATTCATGTAAACATAAGAGAAACTTATATATACACACATATACTATTTACAAAGAGATCTCAAGTGTAAATGCAATAGTATACATCTTCTTGCGTATATAAAAATTATCTCACCTCACTGCATTCATTCTAATCGCAACATTTGTCCGCACAATTAATTGACATGCGTCCCATAAATTTAGGATTTAAAATAATAAAATTTACCATATTAAAAATTATTAAAATTATGTATCCCATGAAACAAGAATTTAAAAAAAAACTTATCATAATAGAAATTATTAAAATTATATGCATATATATCTACTTACCATGGTATAACGTATGAAAATTATTATATACATAAATACCAATTTACCATAAAATAAATTAAGTTTCATATAAGATCAAAAACAACCTCAGTATGTTTATATATATAAATTTACATAACTATTAAATAACTAATAATAATAAAATTACTAAAATTATATTTAAAAATCAAAATATTATCAGTAAATTAATATTTTTATAAATTGATTTATACCAAATTCAGATTTTCATAAAATTTTAAAATATTATCCTAATCAACATTAATTATTTTACTTACCTAAAATTAACTTAAATAAATATTAAAATTAAATTAATAAAATAACTAACATTTAAATGATACAAAAAAAAGCATGGTACATACAAACCGCGCGCATCGCACACTGTTAAGTATTCCAAAAAGTGTCCTTTTAGCACAGATCTAAAGTACAGCTACTACCGACAGATATCTACAGTCAACGGATCTACAATTATTATATATACTAAAATTATTAAATACCGGATCTAAATACTCGATCATCATAATTTTCTAAATGAATGGTGGCTTCAATCCCAAAATAACAACTGTTTTAAATCGGAATCGACGGATCTAAATTAAAACTAATCATACAGTTAAAAAATTACTAACCGACAGTGTATTAGAGCCCTAATCGATAGTGCATTAGAGCCCCGTAGCCCTAATTCACTAGATCTACCAACAATTCACCAATTAATTCAGATCAAATGAAATTAAAACGCGAAATAGCACAAACTTGATCCAGTACAGTACCAAATGATCCGAAATATACCTAATTAAGTGCTTAAGGTAAGCAATTTAGCGGATCTAGCCAAAATAATTGAAGAAGAGAGAAAATGAGGACTATATAATCGAACAGAGGTGTATTAGAGCCATTAATTATTAAGCGATAAATGAGGTAATGCGAGAGACAGACCGCTTACCTTGAGGAGAGAGAGGGTATGGGATTGGAGCAGAGACGATTGGCGAGAGAGAGAGAGAGAGAGAGAGAGAGAGAGGCTATGACACGAGTTGGCAAGTGAGGGGTGAGTGGTTATTTATAGAAAAGATCAATGGGGAGTGGGTGGTGTTGGTAGATCTGGACTTTTGGTGAATTGTCCGTAAGCATTACCCATCAGCTGCGCTATTTAACCTCCTATCCTTATAATTTAAAAAAAAAACACAAAAACAAGATCACATTAGTGACTTCGTAACTATTTAAATTTTCTAATTTAATTAAATACGGGAGGAAACGGAAAAATAAGCGGCGATAGATATAAGATATCGAAAGAGACAAAGAATAAGAAGAAAAGAGATAGGATAAAGAGAGACAAAGGGGGAAGGAAAATAAGGAAATCAATGTTTTTCTTGGAGTAAACATATATTTTTGTATTATTGTTCAATAGAATTGAAGTTTTGTTTAGAGATATTGGTAATGTACTTATTTATATTTTCAGCTCTAAATACTGTTGGAATAACTAAAGTAGAAGTTTAGGAAATAAAACTTGGGGATCTGGTGGGGAGATTGTGGATAGTGGTTGAGTAGGTTTTAGAGATGCTGAGTGTATTAGAGCATTTGCATCATTTTTTAAACCAGATTCTCTAAAATACAAAAAAAAACAAGTTTTATCTCTATTTTACAAAATTTCTATTTCTCAAACTTTGTATCAGATTATCTATCACATTCTCTACTGCATTAAAATATTATTTTCATATCTTTAACTATTCCACATTTAAAATTTCACACATTACAATACATTTAATTATGAAATAAGGGGATAAAAAAATTTAAATAAAAATTTTCAATAAAAATTTATTTTATTAATAATAGAAATATAAATAGAATAAAAACTACTATTTCTTAGCATTAAACATCAAATTTTTATAATATAAAATTTAAAATTATATTTTAATAAATATATAATTTAAATATTAAAATTAAATTCAAGTATGTGTTTATTATATAATTTAAAAAATAATATTTTAACATAAATACTAATAAAATTATAATTATTTATTATTTAAATATTAAAGTTATTTTTTATATACTTAAAATTTTAGTTTGTATGTCATATTTAGTAGTTTTAAGCTCAATAATTAGTTTTTAAATATTAAATATAAATTTAATTTATAATTATTTTAAATTTTTTATTATATTTTTATTTTTAATTAATAAAAGTAGCGGAGTGGGTGAAAAGAGAATATATCAACATTTTAAATATAAAAATGTGAAATAATGTGACATGATCGAGAATATATTAGTTTTATATATTTAAATAATGAATAGTAATTATTTAGATTTGGATAATCACTCTAAAGATTCTCCATTTTAGGTAACTACTGGGTAATGTGATGCAGGATCAAAAAATAGCATTGCCTAAATCTTGATTGTCTAAAATAGGGAAGTAATCCTTTGTTGACCCAAGTTTTAATTAAATATATTTTGATGATGACAAATGAGTAAGAAAATAAGGTTTAATTTATGTTCGTTAGGAGACTAATATTTGAGTAAATTTGTGTGAATGTACAAATTGAAAAAAAACAAATCGTGAAGAAGTTGAAACCTAAATGACATATTTCAATCAAAGCGGTTCATCTTAGCTCATAAAACCAATGAATGGCTACAAAACATGCCTACAAAAATAAATCAACTAACTACAAGTATCATGTTTTGGTAAATATCCAATTCAAAATGTAAGAGAACCAAAATGAAGAAAAATAATTCAAGGGCTCAAAACGTTACTGTTCAGTAAAATTGGCATATCTCCTAGATCGTAAGTCCAATAAAAGTTTATGTACCTTTCTGGAAAGGTAATTCAAAAATCTACAACTTTTGAATTTAGATAAAGATCAAATTCGAAGCAAAAATAGGTTAAAAGTTTGTGTAACGGTACACAATATGTATGTAATAGTACACAAGTGTATAATGATATACATAGCAATGGTAACAGCATCCAGAACATCTAGAGACTTGGTGTACTGGCAGAGGAATGTGATGCAAAATTTAGGGAATATAAAATTTATGGAATATGATGCAAATACTCTGAATTTGTAGCTCATGCAATAAAAAACTTAACATTATTAGTTGATAAAAATTATATCCCAATATTTGATATAAAATTGAGAACTTGTTTATGTTTTAAGTTAAGTCACTAAATCTTTCGTGTGTAGGTGATTCTTCCACTTCTAATCCTTACTTTCGCTCCCGCTATCACCATTTTTAAACTATGAATTTGATTGTCTCTCGTTCTCGTTGTCGTTTCTGTTCCCGTTCTTCCTCCGCTCTGGATCTGTAACGTGGTAAGTTAGGTTTTAAGTCTTGCCGGTCAAGATCAATTTATTCAAACAAAACCCTATGCCTATGTAAGTAGTATAAATAACTCAAATCAATTGTTAAGTTAGGCATTTGGATCGTGAACTTTTAAATTAATTCCACCAAAAACTTAATGACACTACGTTTGAATTCCTATTAGACTAGTCCATAGAAAATAGACACAGCCAATTTTACTAATAACTACAGCTTTTGACTACTTTAATTTATAGAAATTTTTTATATCACCCAATTCCAAATGAAATATGTTGCTTACCGACTCTTTGTGGCTGTAGTGATCTGGCAATAGACACTAAAGTCATAAAATATATCCCACTTAAAATATTTTTAACTAGTCAAACATACAAAAAGTATTCTAAGAAATTTTAAAATAAAAAACAGTACTTTGAAAAATTGTCATTATAAAAAATATATACGACATTAAGTGTTGATTAGAGACGTGGGGAAGTTTTATTTAAAAAGCTTAAAAAAATGTTCCTCATCAATAGACACTAATACTAACATTTTTATTTATTTTTTAACTAAAAGTATTTAGTTACATGGTGAAGATTCAAACTCACGTGCAATATGTAAGATATTAACAGTTTATTACTTTTCCAAATTGTGCAGCTCGTCGGCCATCACCATTAAAAAACAAAAAAAAGGGAGATTTTAAGTCCAACTTAAAATAATATATATTTCCAATTTCTCATCCTTGTGGCTCTTTTAAGTATAGAGACGTAACAAGTATCTTTGAACTAAAGAAGTCCACATTTCCAGAACCTAAATAACTGAAAATTCAAAATAATGTTAATATTAGCATTTATGCCTCCTATTTTAATTGTGTGTATCCAAAAGTTTGGACTTTTAATCTCGATTGTTGTGATTCATTCAATTACATTCGGTCTACTCTACAACCGCTATAAAGTGGTATGCTATGTATAAGAATTGCATCATAATTGAAATTTTGATACTTACGGTTGCAAAGAATCACTACAAGAAAAATCCGGATCAGCAACGGAATATTTTGTTACAGAATCCGCTGCAAAAGTGTCTCCAACAACTTCTGCAATGAAAAACAAGTTGTGGTTATTTAGCCTGTAGCTGATTTTTTTTCGTTGCTAAATTTGCTTTGCAAGATCCATTGCTAAATAGCCGTCACAAAATCTATAGCTAAATTTCCGTCGCTAAATCCTTTGCTAAAGTTCCATAGCAAAATTTGTCAATAAATTCACGTTGCAAATTCTGTTGCTATATTTCCGTTACAATTATAATATTAAAAAATAATAATAATTTAATTTAAAAAATAAATAATAAAATAGTCGTTGGAAATTCCATTTCTAAAATTGTTGCAATTTTACCAATAAATTTTCATTTACCGTTGCAAATATTATTTATGATAATTTTATATTTTTAATACCAGTTGCCATTTTCGTTGCAAACATACGAAAAAAAATTGAATTCCTCCATCTACCATGCCATAAAACAAATTAATAAAAAATAAATATTAATTAATTTCTCCATTGAATCAACATAAATGAAATAGAAAAAATATTGTTCTACATAATTAAATACAAATAATATTGTTCAAAACGGTAAATAATATAAAAACAAATTTGTTGAGAGGGGGATTATAAAAAAATGACGAAATAAATTCGTCATCCGTCGGGGACCTAGGTGGCGGCGGAGGGGGCAGGAGGGTACCAATTTGCTGAAACAACATATTCATTGATTCCTGCATGTATGAATATTGCCAATCATTCTTGTGAAGTTGGCGTCTCAATGCAGCTGTCTCCGCATTGCACCTAGCATTCTCAACCTTATGCTCCTCCCGCATCTTCTGTATCGTCTCTTCTTGCTCCTCGATTTGCGCCTTCGCGCCTGCAAACTAGAAGACGGGGCATGATAACGTGCGGTCAAAGAGGTAACCGTCGCCCCATAAAAAGCCGAAGCATTGCTGCCCCAAACCGTAAAGTCGTCCGTGACTGGGCTCGCCGACGGCATCATAAAATACATTATATTGGTCAATGGGCCGAGAGTCATGGGTACCAGACAATGGCTGAGACCTCTCGGTGGTCAACTCTATGTATTTATCCTAAATAAATTAAAAAACCAATTAGTAAACAAAATGCGAAATATTAAATAATATTAAAATAATTATTAGAAAACAAAATATAATATTTAATTCAATTTTAAAATAATGAAATAAAGTAAAAAAAACTCACCCTAACGGTCGATGCTTTTTGGCTGGAGAACGTCATACCGTTGTTGGATTTGGTGTGCGTGTGGGTAAACACGTCAAAAGGACCACAAGGTTGACCCTTCTTCCGCTATAAATACAGGCATATTAAACGTTATTAACTTTGGTCAATAAACTAAAATTTGCTGAAAATAATAAAAATTTTAACTTACTAGCCGGTCCTAGTGAGAATAGGTAGAGATTGAACCACCAAACTAAGTGTCCCGTTCACCCTTATCGCGATTGGCCTTATTCCTGACCGATTCTGCTGTAGTCTCGGGTTCGTCCCAGTATCAGAGCAGCTTCTCTCATTCCTCATCCTTTATGTACTCGGGTTTAACTGGATTTCTCTTCATCACTGCAATAAATTGCCGATATTTGTCGGCAGCTCGGGAAGTGCATGCGCATCTTACCCGCCGCTCCTTCTCCTCCCCCTAGTCCCAAATAAATTACTTCTACAATGAATTAAAAAAACCAATATCAATTTTCAATAAATTAAAATTTAAAATTCTAAATTCAAAAAAATAATTAGAATTGCCTTAAACTCCTCCCAATAGTGATCAACAATGCTTTTATCCAGCTTGCTCCATTTGTAACCATCTTTTTGCATTTGATCGTGATCAACATTGCTTTTATCCAGCTTGCTCTATTTGTAACCTACTCTGATTGGACCTCGATGACCGACCGGCATAGTTATGTCGTCCGCAATTCGAACCAGTAGCCATCTGCGACAAATAAAATTTTACATTAATAAATATCAATAAGAAAAATTATACCACATACAAAATTAAACATCTCCACTTTTAAATTATTCGAAAACCAGGAAAAACCAAGCAATAAATTATTTGAAAAACCCACAAATGCTTGTATGCCTTTATAAAATAAATGTAACCCACAGAAAGTAACTTGTTGCTCCCATTCTCATAATCTTACATTAGCCTAAAGAATCTTTAATCAAATTTGATCATATGCGCATGTATCATGAGATTATGCATTATCATGAAATAAGTCAGTTAAAACTCAAATAATAGCATCTAAAGTATGACTTAAGAGAGCCAATCTTAAATCTTTATCCACGTCTACATATAAAGAAATAATAAGCTAAGAAGAAATAAGGAAATGATAAGTAAGAGTATTAATAAAATAAAATAAAATAGTAATAATAGTGAATCAAGAAAAATAAAACTTAATTTCAAATAATAAGGGGGAATTTCCCAAAGAGGAAACAACCAATATGTAATTTATCTCTAACATTATTGATCTACTATTGATTCAAACACTCAACTCAAGATGCAGATGAATATGAAAGGAACCGAAAATTGTGTCAAAAATTCAACTTTTAATTTATGAATATACATAGTGCATATGGAATCAAACCATATATTCAACGAATACATATACTTGTAATATTGAGATTTGGAAGTTGTAAATGGGATATGAGATTTTGCAAGTCTTGCCACTGAGATATATATTTCTAAAATTACAACTCAATCAATAAATACAATGATTTGTGGCCACCAATTAACGATGTAAAAGATCAGTATATTAAGTGATGGATATGGCACAAAAATATAAATGCTTTGCAATTTGCAATTCCCAATAAATTTTTGAAAACTTTATGCAAAAAAATATTCAACAATTTACTATAAAATGGGTCACAAACAAAGAGCCATATGTTGAAAAATCAAATGATTTTGATACAAATTAGAATGGCATCAAAGAATTAAAAATTTCAAGAACCAAAATGACTTTGATGAAACTGAACTGACTTTCATAAAAATCATAATAGCATCCAGAATTAAAATTTTCAGAAGAAACAATTTTACTCAATTAAGTTATACATTTTGAAAACTCAAAAAATGTTTACAAGTAAAGAAATTGCAAGAGTTGATAAATGTTGCTTACTTGATTGTTTTTGCTAAAATGCGCCCTATATTTTGGTGACAAAGGTACTCAAAGTGATTTATTCAGAAAATGAAGGAGGTATGAGCATAGTCAAGGAAGAATGTGCTGATAAATATCTAATTTGTTGCAAAATTCGTGTTTAAATTTTAAAAATATTTTTTAATCAATTGCAAAATCCATCTAAATTTAAAATATATTTTTATAATTATGTTATTGCGACAAATTCTGCAACAGATTATCATGCATCCGTTGTGTTGGTCCTTAGGCAAATCA
>MKEJ01096552.1:750-11655 GCA_001753735.1 Embelia ribes | reverse complement strand
TAGAATCGTCTGCAGTTGCAATTAGTTGCGTTGACAAATTATGGTAGAAAAAGATGGTATTTTCGGTTTTTTAAATTTCTAAAATGATAAAAATTTTCTTTATTTTTATTTTCAAAAAGGGAAACATTCGCCTTCCAAGGTTTTTAGCAGGTTCGAAGCTTACTCCGAGTCTTTTAGGAATTTTGGGTCGCGACATAATCAAAATCTTCTCCAAAGTATTCTAAAAATTATAAAATATATATATTAGAGAGAGTGTATCTTTTGATTGAAGAAATTAAGGTTTAGTATTTGGTTTTGTAGAAAGAAGATGAAGTAAAGAGAGTATGTTAAGACGAAAAAGATTAAGTGTTGCACATAAATTAAAGGATTTGGAATTTTGGTGATTTCAATGTGTGGTAGTAGACGTAATTTGTGTGGTAATAATAGAATAAATTAAATCCAACTTTATTAGTGTGAAGTCAATAGAACAAGTTAAATCCAATTTTGTTAGAGTAGAGCCAATATTATTAATAATATGAGATAGAAGGTTATTAATAGTAGTGCGGTGTCGAATGTAAAATAAATAGTGTCAATGGAATTGTCCCTTTGCGAACAACTACGAGATTATAATTTTGCAAAAATGAGTAGATATTGAATATTACTACACGCAAATACACTAATTTCTCTGATTACTAAAGTCGGTAAATAGAAAAAAATATATATATATAGTATTTATGGTCCGTCTAACTTAAAACATTTTGTATATTTTTGTAACTTTAAAGATAATTTCGAATTTTTTTATACCTTTTAACAGTCTATGCTCTTTTATACACCAAAGAAGACATAACCTTAGTAGTTAGTACCTCCTCCTTCATCATCTTAATAAACTTATTAAATATAAGCGACAAAAATATTTACAGTTAATATAAACATACAAATAAAAGAGATCAACTAATTTCATGAATTTATTAAGTAAAAGATACTAATTTAGCAAAAAGGTTTTAAAGCTAAAAAAAGACCAAGGCAATGCCCATTAAAGTCCTAAGTCGATTAGTCGGTGAACATTAGAGTTTTTGACCAAATAAAGCAATTTAGCAAATTATTTATCAAACCAAATGTGTTTTTAAAATAATTATCAAATTAAGATTATTTCAAAAATTGCATTTTCAAATTAATGCAATTTTTGCACGTCATTTGGAAAAACCACAACTTCAAAATGAGATTTTTGAAACATCCCAAAACTGCAATTTCAAACTGCGACTTTTTGCATTGGTCTTTTCAAACAACAAATAGAAGTACGATCTTGGGAAAATTGTAGTGCAAATTACAATTCGGTGTAGATTTACATTTTGAAATTGTGATTTGTCGAACATGCGCTGCAATAATCGTAATTTGAAACTGCAATATTTGTAATAATCTTGGTTTAGTAAAATAGCATTGATTTGGTAAATAGTTTACCGAACAACAATACTTTGGTTAAAAAGGGGTAAATATTAAGCCATTAATATTTGCTATATTATTTAATCAATAAATAATAAGTAATATATGTTGATTTAAATGAATCAAAATATTTATTAATATGCTCGGACTCAGATTGAAATCG
This sequence comes from Embelia ribes, assembly GCA_001753735.1. NCBI lineage: Eukaryota > Viridiplantae > Streptophyta > Magnoliopsida > Ericales > Primulaceae > Embelia > Embelia ribes. The sequence goes on along the minus strand of MKEJ01096552.1, from coordinate 10,073 downwards.
TACGAACCGAATCTGAACAAGCCAAATCTCGGCTTGACTTATTCCCAACCCTACTCCTTGGTAAAGTACGTGCACTAGCACTTAACTTAAACTTACAATAATGAACTTTTTAAATAAGAATATTGTAGAACGAGATAAAGATTGCTACAATATTATAATCAAACTTTTCAGGATCTATATGCAAGTATAATCGGATTGCATATAATTCTAATTTGTTGACGAGTTAGCTAACCTGCCCACTTTTAAAATCAATTGATTAATGGATAATTTATTAATTTTTCCTCTCTTTATTGGACTATAGATAATTTTCTAGTAATTCCTTTGACTTCTTAAGACTAATGTCATGTAACAAGTTAATCTGAATTTCTGAACTCACTTTTCAAAACAGAAAATATATTTTTAAAAGAAACCACGTTGATTTGCATGGCGTGTATAATGTATAATAATTATCTACATGTAATATTCTTTACCGAAAATAATTGTTCAAGATAAATTATTGTTCTAGTAATTCATTTGACTTTTTAAGACGAATGTCATGTCATATTATGGAAAAATCAACATTTCTAGATTAAAAATGAAGGAAACTGAAATTTATAACCGGCGTTGACGATTATAATGATTAACTTATATTTAAGGGGAAAAAATGATTATTATATCAATAAAACTTATCTGATTTTCTTACCGCTAACGTGATAAGAAGATTTTTTGTATATGATTGATTTCTTGATATATTGTATTAATGACTAAACTAAGATTTTTTTGTCGTATTAATAAATAAAATAATCAAATAAAAATTTTAGGTGAAAATAATATTGTCATTTAACAAAAATAAACATTTCTTGGTAATATGAAAGAAAAATAGAAATATTTGTTGACCGGGTTGCTTGTCATAGTAAGGGTCTTCCTTTTTTTGCTTAAAATTACAACTTAATCCGTAACTATGCTTATATAACTATTTTACCCGGTGTACTGATAACTGAAACAATTTATAACTTGTTTGCTTGCGGGTTTAAAGCCCAAGCATTTCTACTTTTTTGCTCCGAAGGTAGTGTGCATTTGGCTATTTAATTTTGTGGCCAAATTTTTCGTTGTTGTGACCTAACTAAAATATTTAATTTGAATACATCTAGTTTATTTTTCTTAATTTTAAAAAATTTAGCCTTTTTTTATTTTTTATTTTTGCTTAAAAACACCAACGAAACAAAGCGCCCTAGTCTTTAAAAAACCTTTTAAAACTATCATATACTTAGAGCAATACATCCACAATAAAAATTACGAAACTATAAAGTTAAGGGTAATATAGTTAACGACAACAATAACATCATGAAAGTAAATTGCAAATTAATATCGGTAAGCATCTACAGATGTCCACATACTTACCAGAATGCCTTCTTCGTTTAGGATGAAACCAAACCGATACACACATCATTTCTGGTACTTTTGCATCACTATAGTGCTTCGGGGTTTCCTTTGTAATAATTTAAAAGTTGGGTTCGTAGTGATTACATCTGAACAAGTAGGGACTAAATTGATAGTGGATGTAACATCAGGGGTGCAAAGTAATTTATTCCAGTCTATTTGATATATATATATATATATATATATATATACTCATCTAGATTATGCCATTTTCTTGGTCTAGGGTGTTCAAATTTCAAAATTGTCAAGAGTACTCTGACAATTAAGAAAGAAGTGCGTTCTTTATTGAACGGCTTTATTTTCTCTATTCCATAAGCTTTGACTATGTTAGTAATCAAAAGTTACGTTCTTTATCGAACGGCTTTTTTTTCTCCAATAAAAAATTAGGTGATATTATCTTTTTTATTTTATATTATATTATTTGGTGATTATCTAAAATAAAATTTTTTATAAAAAATTTTATTTACATTTTTCTTCTATCTCATCACTTGTATTCTCATTTCTCTTCCTTTGTTTAAGAAGAAATTCTAGTTATATTATTTATTTATATAACGAATTAATAAATTAAAATTATAAATTTAAAGTTGAAAAATAATAGTATTTTTTAAATATATAATTAGATAATTAATATTTTATAATTAAATGTATTGATATGTATGAAATTTTAAGTAAGTAATGATTAAAGAAAAATAGTATTTTAAAATAGTAGAAAATTTGATAGATAATTTGATACAAATGATAAAAAATAGAAATATAGTATATTTTTTCTGTATTTTAGAAAATGTGTTAGGAGTTACTTTATGATGGAGAAAAATAGAGAAAATGAAATGGTGGTGTTGTAAATTGTAATAGGAAAATCATTAGCTATCACACTAGTTTTTCGTCGAGTTCTCGAATATAAAATCTATTTTTTTCCCTTAAAATTCTTGGAAACCAAATAAAAGTTTTCTTATCGCAGGCTGATTATAATGGCCAATTTGGGATAACTTTGTTGCTGTCTATTTTTATTTGCTTTAAATTTTTAGTTAGAGATATTTTATAAACTCCAAAACATCTATTTTTAATAATTTGGTTATGCATTTTTAAGAGTGGTTTAAGAAGCATCCTCAAGGGTGTTTTAAAAAAGATTTATGTTTTTTCTATTATTAATTAACAAAATAAACTCATTTATATTTGATATTTTTTTATGCGTATCTACTTTTGTCATTTTTATGATAAAAACAACACTTTACGAAACACTTTTATTTATCAAAATAACTTTTAGAATTTATTTATCAAACACTAAGATATCCATTACGTTTAGAATCAACTTTTCAAAAGTAATTTTGATAAACAAATTTTGAAAATGACCAATATTCCCAAACTTAGGCCTATTGGTTTGTTTGTTTGCATCTTTTAAACAAATAAATTAGCTTATTTTTTAATAAGAAAAAAATTATATGCATCAATTTTGAAAACTAATAACTTATTTAAGAAAAAATAATAAATAAATTAGAGTTTAAAAATTAAACAATTAAACCTTATCCAACTGTTAAAAGAAAAAAAAGTTAAAAAACTAAAATTTATACCCAACAAACAAACAAGAGTGACTTAGGTCATATCCATCTTTATAATCATGGAAAAGTGCACCAAAAAATGGGTACGAAAGAGTGTAAAAAAACAGAGCAAACCAATACAAAGTTGACATTTTTTTAGTGTCAAATTCAAAAACGTAAGAGAACTTGAATGTGAAAAATCACGAAATGGTGAGTCTGCCTGGCACAGTTGCAGACTCACGTTCCCCGGCGTGTCGTGATTATTTATTTCGAAACAAAAATTGAAATTAAATATATAAATTTAAAAAAAATTACTTAATTTTAATTGATAATTCAAAAAATACGCTGTCATGATGTACCGGACGAAATCTATCTCCCGGTCCAAAAAAGCACACCACCCCATTTTCAGAAAAGTATTTACATTTATTATTTGAATGACTCAAACAAATTTCAAAGAGAGTTAATAAGGAGAAATATAAATTTTGACAATTGTATCTAATTTCAATACAGAGAGAGAAAGTGACCCTATCATGATTACAGATTTTATTTTCATGACTTTTACTTTCACTAATACAGATAAAGACATTAGGCAAAGTACATAGGGCCCCACAAAAGAGTGCTTTGGTAAGGAGTGACGTTATACAAAATGGATGGAAATTTAGTCCCGTTGAATAATCTAATTTGTTATCGTGTGTTACAAAATCATGAAATTTATTTATCTTTTTACAAAATCGTTTATAAGATTAAATTAGATAGTTTATGACGATTGTTGCATTATTTTTCCAAAATATATTTGGAGTAGTTTTATGAAAATAATATCTTGTACAAAATTCATTACTAAAAAAATATTATACTATTTTTTATGTCCAAATGAATTTTGAAGTAAATTGCACCAATCGTTATAAATTATTTAATTTAAATGTGATACGCCTTGGATCCTAAGTGACATGGGACGCAATTTAAATTCGACATGTCCCCACATTAAGTCTTTTGAGTGTGAATGAAAAACTCTCTTAATCTAACAAATAATCCTCTCAAAATATTACAATTGAATCGCTAAAAGAATTATTTTAATTCTCATTTTAAAGGTTTTGAATACGGAAGTTGAATAAACCTTTGACTGTGGATAATGATGAGACTTTATGTAATGGTGTATTTTTGTTGACAAGTGAAGTTATCTTTATATAGGGTAGGAGACTTGGAATTTGTAATCATGTGACTGTTATAATTTAATCTCTTTCTATATTTTTGCTAATCTCAAATCTTTAATCACATTAGTTTGAAATACATCTAGTTAGTTGTTCCTGTAGTGCTCCAACCGAGCCGAGGTGGGTGTCTAGTTGGTTCTATGCCTTGGTCAAATTTTTTATGCAGTCTTGAGCTCAATTTTCTCTTGGTCGGTTTTAAGGTATTCATGAGCCCGTTCTTTTACTTTTGAACATTTGTTGAACTCTTCTTAGCTAACCATTGGTCTTCAAATGTGTGTTTTGATTCACGATATTTTTTTACTCTTTATTCTACACTTTTGAACTTTTGAATATTTGATTCTACTTGACTATTTGATTATTTGTCTTCATACCGCATCGATTTGTAATCTCAATCACCTATTTTCTTTCATAAACTCATTTTAAATATTAGTCCACTATAAAGACTTGACTTTATTTATTTCCTTTTTAATTGATTTGTTATCATCAAAATCATTGAAAAATATTTTTCATAAACCTTGGGGCAACATTTATGAACATATGAGTAGTTCCCGAGTTTTCTAGAGTATTGACCAAGATTTTATTGTCTATATAAAGTGCCATTTGTAAATTATAATTAGTGTGGAAAATAAATCCAGTCATTATTTTATCATTCGCTTATACTTTTTGTTGAACCAAAATGACAAACAAGAGGAGATGAATTAATTTTTTTTTTAAAATTTACCGAGTAAAAAATTATTTCCCTCTTTTTTATAAAAGAATTGATGAGTGAATGAAGAATGAATATTGTGTATGTGTAAATGAAAGTGCTAAAAATAAAAAAAAGAAAGGGATACGACATCGAGTTATAGTGGTTCGTTAATAACTTTGCAGATGGCGTATCGACAAAGCCTCTATCCACTTTTTCAAGGTTGATCACCCTTGAGTTCCCTGTAAAATAATGTAAATCCCTTACACCCTAAAGAATCGGTGAGATTTTCCGGATCCTAACTTAAACCGTTACTAATTAGTTTAACGATAACTACTTGAAACCATTAATCTTGATCTACTTAAGTCCCAAATCCGAACTTACACTCACAATCTGAGTGTTATCCCTCTCAAACTACTCAGCTCACTCAAGTTTGAGAGTTTATAAATTACTCTCAAATTTTACAACAATGATTGAATAAAAAGCACTCACTTAAAACCCTTATACAAATTGAAAATCAAAGATTTATACAACTAAAAGTATTTATAAAGGAAACTTGAATGATTGAGTTTTTGGCTTTTGTTTTCTAGCTTTTTAGCTTTTGAAATATGGGAACAGAGTCTTCAATGGAGTGTTAGGAGTGGTATATATTAGATAAGGATAGAAAATTCCGTTTGTGCGGCTGCATATTGTCTCCCATGCCAAGCCGTCACAGTCATAACTTTTGATCTTGAAAGATATAATGTCTGCTTCAAATAAGTCGATTGATTACTCTAATAAGTCGATTGATTCCCCAATAAGTCGACTAATTTTATCAATATGTTGATTGATTTTTATTTCAAAGTGGCCGCATCTCAGTTGTTTCAAATATGTCGATTGGTTAAGCAAATATGTCGACTAACCTTAAACAAATCGACTGATTTTGACAAATAAGTCGACTGATTTTGTCTATTGTTTTTTATGATAAAAAATAGTCTAGTATTTTGACTGCTCCTTAAACATGCAGATTTAGAACCTAACAAGCATACTAGGGAACAATATAGTCTTATCTCGATAAATACAGAGTATCGGATTCGAGGACTCATACTGATCCCGGAAATACCTAAAATCAGTCTTATATGCAATTTAATTTTTACAATTTCAATTCATTTCATGCAGGTTGCTAAATTAAACTACTCCTAAACTTCTCGAGCTTGTTTTGATTTGGTTTTGAGTGAAATAAACTAGACTAATAGCAATGAAATAAATACAAATTAATTATAATAATTAAGATATTGCATGTACAGGAAATCTAATGATTTAACTTCTTCTACCTAGTTGACCTAATTAATGAGCTCTAATAGATTGTTAATCTGGAAAATCATTAATATGTTTAGATCTGGTTCAACCTAGTGTGTTATCCGGTGATTGTCAGACACTATAACTGGACTAGATGATTTATAAGGTATTCAGACAGGTTAAAAAGCCTAGATTTTAGACTATTCAATTTTTAGATTAAGTTTATAAAAACATACTCATCAATTAAGGTTAGTTCAAATTCGTTAAATCATCTTTATCCCCTAGGCAATAAAAGAGCCATAGCCTAGTATATTGATGATAAAAACAACGATAATTGAATAGCAACTCATAATTAAACGATATGACTTGATAATACTGATAAGTACTTGTAATTAAAATAATTATAAACAAATCGAAAGTATGAGAACGAATGATTGTACTTCTACTATGCAAATAAAACAACTAACAATATAGAAACGAACAAAAATTATGAACTAGTCAACTAATAAAAGAACAACTCACAAACTTTTATTGACAGGTTGAATCTCCACAAATCTCTCAAGTTTCAACCAAAGACTGTAGAAAGAAAAATAAAGTTAATGAATCCTGAAAAACAATAAGATCAATCATTTATATAATACTAAAAACTGTATATTTTGGAGTTTCCTGATTTGGAAATATCTAAAGCTTTCTAAAACTGCATTTATCATTTGTTAAATTAGTTTGTAAATCGGAAGTAGTTTGATCGATCCTACTGATGTTGGATCAATTAGTTTGATGATTTTGATCGATTCAAGTGATCTTGGATCTATCATGTGCCAAACTTTTCAGCTTCCTCTTTTGCACTTCCTTTATTACTTTTACTTATTTGCAAGTCTTCCAATAGCCCAAAATTATAACATTGAGTCTTGGAAATCCATGCATCTTTTCTGTTGTGTCAACTACCTCATAAAATGTCCACTTAAGTCTTTTATCTGTAACAAATAAATCAAAATCCATAATACTGGAATATAACAAGTTTCACATAATATATGCAAAATAAATAGCTTAAATGTGCTTCATTATACTCTTAGTTATTACAGTTTTAAGGACTAATCATACTTTTATTAGACTATTTACTAATCGATTGATTTTATATATGAGTCTGACTTATTTGACCAACAATGAACTTTGGCTTGTTTTTGACCTTTTAACTATCTCATTTTCAACTTTGGAATTTATAAATTGATACGGACATAAGTTGAATTATTGTCCTATTTTTATCAAGTAAGGCTGTTTGCATGAATCGAAATCTTTATGAGCCTTTTGCTAAATCTGAGACCTTCACAAATACTTGTTCAAATATTAGGCCAACTATAGAGCTCGATTTTGATTTCAGAGGGACTCCATTTCAATTCTTCCAAATATATTGATTGGTTAAGCAAATATGTCGACTGACCTTAAATAAGTCGACTGATTTTGACAAATAAGTCGACAGATTTTGTCTATAGTCATATTCTTGACTTTTTGTTGTGAAAAATAGTGTAGAATTTTTATTAAACTATTTAAAAATCGACTGATTTTATATATGATTCGACTTGTATGACTAATAGTCAACTTTGGCTTGTTTTTTAACTTCCAACTCCTGGCTTTTCAATTTTTTAACTTATAAGCCAATTGATCTGGGCATAAATCGACTTATTGCTCTTTTTTTTTATTATCAAGTAAGGACATTTGCATGAATCGAAACTTTTAAGAACCTTTTGCTAAATCCAAGACCTTCATAAATATTTGTACAAACATTAGTCTTACTATAGAGCTCGATTATGTTTATTTTCACTTTGAATTTGTTATCATAAAAAAATTCTTAAATAATTTTGATTTCAAGCATTGGGGCAACTCTTTTTAGGTGTTATTTTTTGAAATTAAGAATGCATTTATAATCATTTTTTCAAAATCTACCTATTTTATATGAATTTAATTTCCAACTACTCCAAAAAAACTCACACCTTTAATGAAGGATGGTTGCGTATTATGTAATTGTTCTTTATTATAATTGAGGCCATTTAGTAATCTCTTTAATTTTTGCGCATTAAGTTTCATGGCCGTTAGTGTATTAACTAAACAAAGATTTTGACTCCTAACATATCCATGGCCAAAATTCCTAGTGTTTAATTTTTATCCACTGTCCTTGAATGAATAAAATGTTCTCGGTTTTATATGTGAGCATCCCTATATGTGTATGTGGTTTACATACAAGATCACTGATATATAAAAATCGATATACTATTAGTGTACTAAAATTAAATTCAAATTATTATTATTATTACTATTATTATTATTATCATTAAATATGTTAATCAGACATGAAAAGTAGTATTACAATATGAATTTTGTAACTTATGATAGGGACTGCACTAAAGATTTAGTTATAGTTAAGCTTGAGTGACGGATTAGCTTGTCTCAAAAATAGAATTTCTATCCGGTTGATTGCCTGTAAAGCGTCATGTTAATATATTATAAAACACATTAATATATATTTTTACTTTTTCTTCATGTAAATAATCAGCATGGTAAAGAATAAGTAATTTATAACAGTTTATCAAAATGCTTCAAGATCTGTTTTGTAATAAATTTAAACAAATAATATTTTGTACAAAAAACTATACAAAAGAAAAGGACTTATTCAATTTTTATTTCCCAAAAGATCTTTGAACAGACCCGGAAATCTCATAAATTATTATCTTTTTATTATATTAATGATTTTTTAGGGGAAAAAAATATATTTTTGAAAACATGATGCACTACTGGTTTTACGACCGGATAGAAATTGTATCCAACTGCGTAATATTCTTAGATGATAAATAATATTCATATAAATTAATTATACAAAAAATTTGTATAAATTAACTTTGTATGTATAACAATTAGCACCTTGCCGTACACTTTTACTTATTCTATAAAATGAAATGATGTAACTAATTATTAATTATATAATATAATTTGGTACAAAATTTCTTTACCTATATCATTATGGTAAAGACATCATGGTTCTTAATATTTGTGTTTATAAAGCAAAAGTTGTAATAGGATCTAGCAGTTTGATTGACAAGTTAACGAAGGATCATTGAGCCTACAAAATTGCTGTGAAACAAGGAGGGACTTATTAATTTGTTAAAGAAATTATAAGTACATCCAAAATTTTTAGTATAAATTTTT
>MKEJ01096545.1:0-12746 GCA_001753735.1 Embelia ribes | reverse complement strand
AACCTTAAAATAATTAGTAGGACCATACAACTTAGACGTAAATATACGGTGTTTAATTTTCTTGTCGTACGTCAAGTTTTCTTTATTTACATCATATTCATGACTTGGTCAATTTGTGATAGGTGTATATGTTATGATGTCGGGGCTAGATTTGGAACGTCTTGTGCTAGCAGGTGGACCCCTTGGATTGATGCAAGCCTGTCTTGATGTTGTTCTTCCGTATATTCGACAAAGAGAGCAATTTGGACGCCCTATAGGTGAATTCCAGTTTATGCAGGTCCGGATACAACCCAGCTATGGAATTTGGTTTCATTTCTAGAACTTTATTTCTAATGCTGTTGATGGGCATATGCAGGGGAAAGTAGCTGATATGTATACCTCTCTACAATCTTCGAGGTATAGCAAACTGGATACTAGGAATATTTTGGTCTTCACTTCACTCTCATCGTCAAATTTCTGACATTTATGTTGTCGTGTATTTCTCAGATCTTACGTGTATTCTGTTGCAAGAGACTGTGACGAAGGGAGAATTGACCCAAAGGTAATGTTCAGTCATACTTTCTTCTTTCTGGTTTTCATGTCTAGTTATTGATTTGAATGTATTCTAATTATACCCAACTCATTTTTTTGGTATAACTTTTAAGTCCCCTGCTCCAAGCATGAGATTAGTGATCCAAATAGCTTTTCTAATTGGGTGTTGACATTCGTAAATGATCGGAGTGTTGAAGTATATGATGTGGCAGCTTCAAATTTGGCATGCATGAAATTCTTATTTAGCATGTTACGGTAGGGTTTGGGATTGCAGGAGCTTTTTACCGAAATAGGTCACTTTTTTACCAAAATGAGTTACTTTTCAAACTATTTGTGCTTCGTTGGTGGTTGCAGGATTGTGCTGGAGTAATCCTTTGTGCTGCCGAAAGAGCCACTCAAGTTGCTCTTCAGGTAAAGGAAACTAAGCTACCCTATGCGTCTCCGAAATAAAAAGTATAATTTTCAATGTAATTTTTATTCTGGAGGCCTAAAGAATCGGCTATAAAAGATCGGAAAATGCCTTCTAATTCGTATGTATGCTTACGAGGATGAATAGCATGATGCAGGCTATACAATGTCTGGGTGGGAACGGATACGTAAACGAGTACCCTACGGGTCGTCTTCTCCGGGATGCCAAGTTATATGAGATTGGGGCAGGAACCAGCGAGATCCGAAGATTGATCATTGGAAGGGAGCTTTTTAAGGAGCAATGAGCAAGTGAGAGGGGTCAATCAGATTTTCAGATAAACGGCTATGAGTTGGCAGGCATAGCACATGGGCAAGCGGCGACTTTGATATCAGCAAGACTTTTCCTTGCCTATGGTTCAAAGATTGCATCTAGGCGTAAAATTCTCCTCTGCCAATGTTCTCCGCAGCAAATCAATAAAACTTTGGTATTTGTTTAGTTCTCTCCCTTATTGCATTATGCCGTGATGGCCAAAACAAATGAACATGTCGCCTGTTGCAAGATAAATACATCTTTACGTGCATGGGCTTATATATATGGCTATGTATAGCCGTACTGTGCACGTATGGTCAATATCTGAAAGTGTTTCGAACATGAATCATATAGAAAGACGGTCCATGAAACATATGTATAGCTAACCCTAAGAAAATAGATGCAATGTACAACAGAGTAGTGTCGGCTAAACTTACTTCTAAAGTGTAGCAATTATATGTAAGAAGGAAGAATATACGCCAAAGACATCCGACAATAGCAAACAAAGGTCTATCTTGGTGAAAAATTATTCTAAATTAGACATATTGGGCAAGTAACTAGTTTTAGGGCAGTCTTATAATTAAGGATTGAAAAAGCAAAATTATCAAAGGTAATCTCCAAAATGATTCAAAAGCACGCTGTAAAAAGCGGAAGCAAATGTGAATAAGCAGCTACTTTATCTCCAAAAATCTTTTACTTGGTTTTCTTTGGTTAAAAAAAGATTTACCAAAACCCTCTAGTTTTCATTTGGGACAAAAATAAGCAGCAGTCTCAGAAAATACATTCAAATATATGTCCTACGTCCATTAGTGAATATATGTCCTACATTCGTTCCAGAAAGTATTCCTAATGGGTTGAAGAGCATATCAATGTCTTACATCTTGCCAATAGGGCATACCTTGTATATGGCAAAATTTTGGAATTGATATCCTTATTTTCACGTCTTCCAACTACTTTATCATGTTTTCGTAATACATATACACGAACTATTTCTGGATATAATTAGAACCTCATTTCTTTTGGATCCATCTCACATCAATAACACGGCCCCATCACTTGTAAGTTTTAGGCAAGTTTCCTTTGACNNAAGTATGGCAACATAGGACAATTCTTTCACCATCTATGGAGTTAATTTAAGTATTAAAATATTACATGTTTCCACCTAAGATCCCAACAGCAGAATTCCATTTTTGTTTAAATGACAACACTCTGGGACCTTTTATGTATCAAACTCGTACAATTGCAATTTATACCAAGATAAAAAGCTGGATTACCAAATTCAGTTGTGAGTTCTCCACAAGCACAAAAAACAACACACAAGGTTCAAAATCCAAATAAGAGAAGATTCCCCACTCGGTACAAGTGGTAACATTATTACACATTTTTTTGCAGAAAAATAAATAAAAAGTGATGATCACACAATAATTCCAACATAACATCTCGGCTTAAATATCCTCAGCCGAGAACAACAAAGGAGACACAACAGTGAAAACAGTTATAGTTACTAATCAACAACCAACAACGCAGAGACAGCCCAAGAAATTCACATCCATATCACAGTTGGAGGAGAATCTGGCTGGCCCACGGATGACGATTTGGACACGTCAGCAGCTGCGGAGGCTTCTTCCAAAGAGCTATGAGTGGCATCGCTGACCACTCCGATGGTCATTTTCTCCACTTCTTCTCGGGTGTAGATGTGAATCTTAGAGGCTACATTGCAGAACTCACTACAAAAACCAATTTAAACGTATATAACCTTTCAATTAATGTACACCTACAATAAACATTCACTGTTAAATTTTATACTTCTATTAACTTCACCATAGTCTATTGACTCTAATGCATGTAAAAGAGGGGAAGAATTAATTAAATGACGATTAGACTTACTTCCACGGGTCATCACCGACAACCATCATATCATTCTCACTATCCGTATACAGAATTTGCCATCCCTTTTTAGGGTCTTGTAGAAGGCCTTCCATGCTAAAGAGCCTCTCAATCTCGATCAACAAATCATTATAACTAGTAAACCGTGATAGGTCAATAGCCCGACCCACCAAGTTCCCTTGCTTGTGTACCTTTACGAAACATATTGTCACTGCAGCAACTTCACAAACGTACAAACTAAAAAAGAGTAATGTTGGTGTCCTGAGGAAATGTCCTACAAATCAAGGCTCTTGGATCAAACTTTCACCAGCAATTCAACAGCCCAAATTCTTTAAGATTGCTTGTCATAGCATTTTCTCCGAAAACTTGGAATTTAACAAAAGTGGGACAAATTTTCATATGTAGAATATTACTTAGATTTTACCTTTGTACAACTTCGTTTTTTGGCATTTGGCGAGTTCGAACAGGAACCTTCAATGGGCAATGAAAAGCCAAATATCTTGCATTCATTAACATTTCCACTTGTCATGTCATCTTTTCTGCTTCCAAAATCTACTCCTTTCGCAGAAAAACCAGATATTTTTCCACTTATATCCTTCAGCACATTGGAATTTCCATCTTTTCCCCCAAAATCCCTATTCTGAATCAGCATCCCACCCGAAGGAATATTTTCTAGTGGATAGCTTTTCATACAAGGAAAGGACATGTTTCTCACCCCTTCCAAGCCAAGTGGGTAATCATTACGGTTAGGCCCCTGGTACATGTTGAACATGTTGGGACTGAGGTCCTGTTTCGCCCAAGCACCAAAGGCGAAATCGGGTTTCTCCATGAGTGACCTCAACGAACAAATTTCTTGACCTTGCAAGACCTTAGGGGGCCAAGTGGTTCCCCCAAAGCCAGCGTAGGTAGTGGTGGCGGCGGTTGGGTTGATCTTGGTGAACTCCCCATTTAGTACAAGACTTTGATGATGCAAAAAATTGCATGGCCTATTAAAATCAAACGAGCAATTCACCTCACCATAACCAATGAGAGGTGAAAAGAGACCTGAATTTTCTTGACCTTGCAAGACCTTCGGGGACCGAGTGGGTCCCTCAAAGCCGGCATAGGTAATGGTGGCGGTTGGGTTGTTCTTCGTGAACTTCCCATTTTGTGCAAGACTTTGATGACGTGCAAAATTGTGCGGCATCTCAAAATCGAGCAAGCGATTCACCTTATCATAGCCAATGAGTGGTGAAAAGAGACCTGCATTTTCTTGACCTTGCAAGACCTTAGAGGATCTAAAAGAATACTCGTAGTCTAAAAATCCACGTCCTACCAAAATAAAATTACAATTAAAAACACCTCTAAGATGCGAAAATTATACACGAGAAGCAATTTTGATATAGGGCTGAATTACATTTGAGAAATGATATGTGCCACTATTTCTTTTGTCACTACTTTTTTTTCCCTTTTGGTCGTAGTGGATGGAAAATATTTAACGAATAATATAAAGTTACTAAAGTAGTAGCAACAGAAAATACAGATGTTCATCACTACACTTAATTTTACACTCCTAATATTAACACCAAATCCTACTTTAATTTTTCGCTTTAATTTCATACTTGAAAGAACTAGCACATTTTCAAAAAGGTGTAAAGTTATATATGCCAATATTTTGTAGCAATGTGATCGTTTTTCTCTAAAATTTACCATATTCATGACTCATGGCATTCAGTGAATAGTGATTGATATATGAATGGTCAATATTGATCCAAAAAGGGTCATTGCAACGGATTAAAAAGTCAATGCCATGACAAATGCGATACCAGGAACTAGATGATCTGGCGGGGCCACTTGCGGACCTGCCCGAAGTTTCTTGAGCCTCGGGGAAGTGTGGACAATGCTTAAAGGTGGGAGAGAGATGGAATGATCGATATCCCATGGAGAAACTTGCTCCCGATGGTTACCTGCAATGTCCTCATCCCATCTAACCTGTTTAATCATATAAAATTATGCAAGTAAAATATTTTTTTTTTTAAATTCACATGACAAGAATTTGGTCCAATTTGGTGGAAAAGTTACCCTCAAGCATCTCCATTTAGAGCGGGGCCACTGGTATGGATCTAAATCACATATTCCAGTCACTACACCACTGCATATTTAGAAAACGAAAAGACTAAATAAATTTTTAAGTTTTTAGAGAAGTTTTCATGCGATTAGAAAGCACAACTGTATTTTGACAATCAAAACAATTTTTAACCTTCTTTCAGGAGAATCGTCTGCATTAAACTTTGTTCTGAATCTAGTACCCTCAGGTATTGAATTGGAGATGCTTTTGATGTATTTCTGATATGGTACAACAAAGTCCGCATGAGTAGCCCTGCAATACAAATTAAATCTGACGTACTACAAATAGAATAAAATAAAAGAGCAATAATATTAACTTTGTTAATAACGTATTCTTGTAGCATCAAATGGTTTTAGAAAATTATTAGATTTTACTTTCCATTCTGCCTCTTATATCTTCAGCTCTAAGAACAGAACCAAGAGGAAGACGTATTCAGAAGTGGCCAAAATGCATAAATGATTATGTAAGTTATAAAAGTGCATTAGGCATCATGCGAAGTTTTAAGAGGGGTTTGAATGGGTAATTGTAGTTAATGCAACATTTCACACCTTCGGACAGCATTAGGCAGGGACGGAACTACTAGTTTGAATGGGTAAATCATTTACCGTAAATGTGTTGAATCTTTAGTGTTAAGATTATTTATGTAATTTCAACCACCTCCTAAATTTCATACTTACGTTCCCTGGTTCTGCCCCTGGTAGTACATAACTCCTATGGAAGCTAATTTGTCCTAGATTTAATGAATTACAACGTAAAGGACAAAAGTTTCGTAGTTAGTACACTGTTATAAGAATAAATTTATTAGTCATTGAACATGACTAATATATATTAAATTGCACTCCCAAAACTTTGACTCCCTGAAATATTATTTGCATAACATTCTCATCTTAGATTAACACCCCACTGCAAGCACACGTCGAGAGTAAGGTATTTCCTATTTAGGAGTGAAAAAGATACCTTGGGCTATAGAAAACACTAAACGTGCTCTTGGACAAAGCAGCAGTGTATGATGCAGAGATTATGTTCTCATAATTCTGGTTCCTAATAGCCGAATTAGGAAGACCGTTTCTTGGGCGAGTGGCCCTTCTGATACCCAGCCTCAGTTCTCCGCTATCATCCCTAAAAAGGACATGAGCTCAATGAGAAGAGTACGAAAAATTTATTTTACGGGCATGTAACAGCTAACCAGCATAAAAATTTCTATTCATTTGTTGGCAGTAATCTTTATAGCTTTCCTTGGTTAGAAATCCTTTCTTTGGACAAAACCGCGAAAATGTAAAATTGTAAGGCAATCTTTCATGATAATTCTTGGAAATATTTTGTCCCCCAAAACAGAAACAATGCTGGAAATGCTTTTGGTGGATGGGTTCCTAAAACAGAATTTGGATATCATTACAGAAAATAACCCAGTTAGAGGAGCATAGCACAAGATTTTTCTAATCGCTCCAAAAGATTCCTTCTGTATGGAAATCGAACTAACAAGAAAACACAAGAATTTCCAAAAGCTCCATTGATTTCAATCTTGACACCACTGAAAACAAGAATGTGAACAGAAACTGAAAAAATCGTGGTGCATATCCGAAGATCCTACAACCTTTAACCTTTATTTTTAAGTTCCAAGACAGACTATTTTAAGATAAAAATGCTACCGAAACATTATTCTAATACAGTTCTGTACAGTCTTCTATTAGAGTAATATATCCTCATAGATGCACATACATACTTCAAGAAGAGAACCGCATCGCCTAAAACAAGACGTTTCTGGCTCACGAAAATGCTCCATCCTGTTGTCAGCAAGTGCCGACGTGGCTGACCTGAGCAAAGACATTTCAACCTCATGAGCATTTCCCTTCAATTGACACTCTAGTTTAGAGTTCCACTGACTACCTCTGTAAATGTGGCGAAATCTCCATTCCACCCCGTGCAGGTCCTTTGCAACTAGCTCCTGAGAGGGTCTTTGCTGTTTATAATCCTACGAAAGATGGAAAAGCACCAAGTCCATCACTAACTTTGTCATGAAAGCAGGTTTTTTATAGTATCACTTATTTTGGAATGTTTTTGTTTCTTTTTTGAGAATGGATTTCAAAACTTTTACGCAATAAACCTGGTACCAGAATAAATACACAATTAATTAACTTCTCAATAATGGTTATTCCGTTTTTCTTTCCAAACATGGTAAACCTTAATGATGATAAGGGGAACAAAAGCACCTCGAAGCCGAATAAAGAAAAGAAAAAACGTACCAGGTGGGGGAAGCAGTCTTCAGCAGCTCTGCGAGGAACGGAGAATCCACCATGAGTGTTCGTATCAGAGGCTGTGAGTGTCTTACAAAACATGTGTGGAGTTTCAGTAGGCATAACATCCTCCTCAAGCGATCCCAAATCTCCATGGTTTTTTCCCTCTATGTTTTTCAGTTCCAACTACATAATATCAATCAGTTATTTTTCTTTTCCTTTTAAGCAAATAATATCAAGAAATGATGTTAACAACCGGTAGAAGTCCTTTCTTTAAGAAGGCCTTCGAGCATCTAGTTGTTACAAAGCTTCCTTTTATATCATTTTCGTCCCCTAATCAGTTTCTTTTACTGCTTTCTCATTCTTCTGATTATAATAATATCTATAATCAGAAATCATAAGCAACAGTGTAGAGAAAATGAATATTATATAATTTGCATACTAGTAATTAGTACCGAATCCATCAAAAGGAACAAAAAACAAAATTTAAGTGTCCCTATGGTTCTGCTATTATAATTTTCATTCTCATTGTAGTTTTCACTGGATTCGGGCACCATAGAAGATCCCTAAGCTGATAGTCTAGCCATTCCATCCTTTGTCTCATGAGCCAGAAAGTAATTTATATTATTCTGATTCTACAAATTAAGTTTTTTGGAACAAGTGTGTAAACATGTTTTATACATCTCTAAAACCGAGGTGCCTTCAGCAGAGTTCTCTAAATATTATTTCATGACCCAATCAGCGAAACGCATTTACATGACCGCAACACAGCCAAAAGAACTATTTCCTTTTCTTGTCAGGCTTCAGATTTGGGACAAATAATAAAAAAACAAAAGGAAAGAAATACAAAAAGTAGGCCGGATCAAGAAGATAACAAAAAGAAGAGAGTTGAATGAGCTATAACATATATTTGACTGAGGTTTCAAAGCTTTTGGTGTATGTCATCATTCGTTATCGTTGGTTTCGAAGTTGAAAAACAAGGACTTGGAAAAAATAATATTGTTTCACAATCTTTTACGATTTTTACAGGATTAAATTTAACCGGCCAAAGCAACTCCTTCTCATGTTAGTTAAAAGGAACATATTATAAAATCAGCATGAGAAATCTTCTAGCCGCTTTCATAGTTCCATTGTTTCTAGATTATATACTAATAATTTACTAATTCTAACCAATCACGGTCTTACTTTCTTCACACATCATACTAAATTTCCTAACTAAAACAACTATTTACAATATTTTTTTCTTATTTTCATTACTCTTTTTTTTTTTTTTAAGAAAACTGGATTCAATAAAGTGGCTATTCTCTCGAGGATTTATCTTAATATTTCCCCTTAATTCTCAAGAGCCAAATCCGCAAAGAACATGACATTCAAATTAGCCCCACCCCCAAAAGATGTAATTCAAAAAAAGTAAATTAGAAAAGAGGGAAGCACAAATTTTGCAACAGGCTACCAAGAAATCAAAACTCTTCACATGAATGTAATATCCTCAAAACCAAAAATTGGCCTAAAAAGAAAAATTAAATAAAACAGCAACAATGGAAATTAGAAATAGGCAATAATACCTCTGTAAGAGGGAGTAGAGTCAACTGCGTATACAACTCATCATTTTCTTTATTAGCCTGTTTCAAGAAAAAGAAAAGAAAAAAATAAAGTTAGCACAAAATCACAAAGGAAAAGAATTGGCTAAAACCATTCCTATCAGTATTTATCATTTAATTTCTAAATAGAGACTTTCAGGAAAGTCTTTGTTTTTTTATGGAAATCAGCATTTAGATAATGCACACGCCAACGTTTCTTAACAGTTCTTAAAAATATTGAAATAATCATATTATTATTATTGGAATGTAAAATATGTTTTGTCCTGGAATTATAGTTTCATAGAAAAGATTAATATTTTAATAGAAAAATTTTGAAGAGCATAAAGAGCATTCCCACCACCTTTCTCATATAATTTTTGCATCTCACTTTCTCAAAAACCTATTTCTCCTATTAGAAATCCGTATTTTAGAAATTACCTTCCTATAAAATTTGTAAAAAAATATTGAAATAATTATATCATATATTAAACTACAAAAATATATTTTTTTGAATCTTAACCAGGGTTTTATAGTTTTTGTGAAAAAAAAATTAATAAAGAAAGAGTGAATAGTAGATTTCCACATTGAGAAATATATTGTTGCATTTTGGAAATTTTTCTGGAAATTGAGAAATAGAAAGACTTTTTTTAATAAAGAAACCATGAATAGTAGATTTCCACGTTGAGAAATCGATTGTTGCATTTCTATAAAGTTTTCTGGAAACTGAGAAATAGAAACACTTATGTGGAGAATTTCTCAACTTTGATTTGCCAAATGAAAAATTAAAGAGGCTAAATCCTCCTTTTAAAAAGATTGGTGTGAATGATCTAACAATTCTCCTGAGATAGAAGAAAACCACTGTACTGAAAATTTCTGCTCTTATTTCTCAATTCCAAAATTAAATGAGAGAATAGAAACATGAGAGATATACTAATAGGCATCTCTAAGAATTTGAATCATGGGCAAAAATATTAGGGGGGAAAAGCTCAAAAAGTTCAAAAAAATAAAATAAAATAAAATAAAGGAAAACCAATACTCACAAGCAATTGAAGGTCCATAACCCTACAGAAGATTTGGGGTTGAAGATCAAATTTGGGAGCTTCCATGGAAGGAAAAGGAGAAGAAATCCCAACCTGTTCCAAGTGGCCTTGTGGGAAATAAACCACAACATTCCCTTTTCTTGGCAGAGTAGAGAGAGGACCAGCACAAGCATGCCATAGCTCCATGTATATTGAAGATGAGAGAGAGATTGAGGAGTTTGAGAAGCTTGATGAAATTGAAGAGGAACTCTCATCCTCAATTACAGAGCAATTTAAATCAATTTCCATTAAATTAAACAATTGAGTTGGTTTGAGGCGTACCCACTAAGCAAAAACACCAATTAAGAACTGGGTTTAGAGCAAAATAATCAAATCAATTTCCAAGAAGATGAGCAAAATCCCCAAATTGACACACACACACAGTGTAGAGTAATATATAAATTGGAACAAAATAAGGAACAATTGAGTTGTTTTGAGGAGTACCCACTAAGAAAAATCACCAATCAAGAACACGGTTTAGAGCAAAATAATCAAATCAATTTCCATTGGAGAAAAGACCCAATTTGTATTACTCTCGTACTGTAGCTCAATACCAGTTTAAACAAAAAAGAGACCAAATCAAGTGGAATACAAGAGTACCCACAAAGCAAAAGCAGGAATTAAAAACTGGGTTTGAGGTCAAATCACGAGAGATGGATCACATGATTCTGAAAAGAGAATTTGTTTTCAAAAACAAGAACATGGGAGAAACAGAGTAGAAGACAGAGGTAAAGCTATGTTTGGATTAATTAAAATATGAAGAGAGAATGAGGAAAGTATCAAATAATAACAAGAAATTCAAAAGTGGGGGAGATTCGTCCCCCATTTAGAGTTTTGATGAGAGGGAGCAGAGGAGGAGAAGGCATAGAGAGACAATTGCAATAACAAGAGAGCAGAGGCAAAAGGCAGAAAAAGCCAATGAGGTACAAACTACAACCCTTTTGGTTTAACACTAGTTGGGTAGACAGAGGGAGAAAGTAACTGTTTCTGTGTTGGTGGAGGGGACAATGATGTACTCAATCAAGGTGTCAACTTATGAAGTGTTGCAGCCACGTATTATCCAAATAATTCTCACGTTAATAGTAAATGTTGTCATTTTTATTAAATATTTTTAACTATACATAATTAAAGTGGACCATTTAGAGAGTTTTATGGCAAGTTGTAATCTCTGTCGAATATATAATTACTTACTTCATAAAAATTGTAATCCAAAAAATATGTACAATTTAGAAGGTTAATTTATTTAATATTAAAATAATATATTGTTGAAACAAAATAACTTTTTATAATAATTATATATATTTTTTAAAATTAAATAGATGTAATTAAATTTTAATTTATTATAACACTTTTATAAATAAAAAAAATATTTTTTAATTAATTAATAAATTAATTAAAAAATACAAAACTTAATTTTTACAATCAATTGAAATTTCTTAATTTCAATAATTTTTTATTTTGCTGCACGAGATCCAGTTTTAAAATTTTCGCAAATTGAAGTAATGTATTGTTGAAACAAAAATAATTTTTATTGAAAATTTACATTTTTGGGAAAAAAAATTCAAATCAATAAGATATAATTGTTATAAAACCACTGTACTTACTTTAAAATTTTATATGAATAAATTTATACTTTCATAACTAAGAGTTTTATTGCACATATTGTAACCTAACTCAAATATATAATTACTTAGTTCACAAAAGTTGCAATAAAAAAAATATATACAATTTAGAAGTTTAATTTATTCAATATTAAAATAATATATTGTTGAAACAAAATAATTATTTATAATAATTATAAATTTTTTTAAAAATAAAATAGATGTAATTATATTTTAATTTATTATAACACTTTCAGAAATAAAAAATACTTTTTAAGTAATTAATAAATTAATTAAAAAATAGAAAACTTAATTTTTCCAATCAATTGAAATTTCTTAATTTCAATAATTTTTTATTTTGTTGCATGAGACCCAAATTTTAAATTTTTGCTAATTAAAGTAATGTATTTTTGAAACAAAAATAATTTTTATTAAAAATTTATGTTTTTGGAAAAAATTTCAAATCAATAAGGTATAATTACTATAAAACCACCGTACTAATTTTAAAAATTTATATTAATGAATTTGTAAATATTTTTTAACAAATTATAACAATTTCATAAATAACAAAATATTTTTCAAATAATTAATAAATTAATTAAAAAATAAAAATAATAAAAGAATTAAATTTCGGAATGTAATTTTTCCAATTATTTTAAAAAATTAATTTCGTAATTTTTTATAAGTTGTTAATTAGTTGAAAAATGGATTATACTTTGAAATTGATATAATATATTTAAATAAATAATTTCGACATAGTTAATATAAATCTCAACAATTAATAATTAACTTATTTCTACCATTGCATTATTATTTTAATATAATACATATGTGGTTGTCATTTGTACATCATTACATAGGATTGGAATCGATACATGGCCAATTTGTATTGCCACATGCTGAGTAGCACACTTTGGTTTTCGTGGAGCTAAATATTATCATGGTGTGAAATCATGTTGATACCCAGTGACCACATATTAATATCGTTGACCCTATGTTTTAATACAAT
>MKEJ01096533.1:0-10907 GCA_001753735.1 Embelia ribes | reverse complement strand
TTATGTAATACAAAAATATATGATATATATGTATAAAAATATTCTATATATATATAATATAAATAATATGTATATAATTGTATTTCATCAATATTGTTGATCCAATTTTTGATCAAATATATTTTGATGATGAAAAATGAGTCAGAAACAAAGTTTAATTTATGCTCATTAGGAAACTAATGTTTGAGCAAATTTGCGTGAAGATACAAAGTTTATTATAAGCTCAAAACACAACACAACTTGAAGAAAAATAAGTCTTGAAGAAGTAGAGACCTAAATGACATATTTCAATAAAAGCTGTTAAGTAAAATGGTCATATCTCCTAACTCATAAACTCAATGGATATTTACGAGATATGTTTAGAAAGATAATTCAAATATCTACAAGTTTCATGTTTTGGTAAATTTCCAATTCAAAGTGCAAAAGGGTTAAAATGAAAAAAAACGGTTTATGTATGTAAAACTGACACTGTTTCGTAAAATGTGAATATCTCTCAGCTCGTAAATCCAATGAAAATCTATTTTATCTTTCTTGAAAGAGAATTCAAAGATGTACAAATTTCGTGTTTTGATGAAAACCAAATTCTAAGCCTAAAAATATCAAAACAGACAAAAATCATAATAGCAGAAGAATAAACCAGTGTTGATCAACATTGACAGTATACGGAGCAGCTAATATTATTCAAATTTAGTACAAACTTTCCTTTTAGTTATGTCAACAGAAAAAAGAACAGTCTTTTCAATATTTCAGAACTGAATGCAAATAGCAGGTAGTTAAAGTATAACTTATTTTTTCAAAGCTTAAAAGGTAAAATGGTAATTGGGTAAAATGATAATTTGATATGAAAATTAACGAAAAATAGACAGAAGACCCAATTGACTATAAATTTAAACCTTTGAGGTAGAATTGATAAATATTGTAATTTTGGGACTAAATTGATAAAAATATAAAACCTCAAGAATGTTATTGCTAATTTTTGTATTATCGCCGTAATATAGTTTTATCATTCAAAAGAGAAGATAAACTTGTACAAATTCTTACAAAAGTACAATAAAAATGAACTGAGCGGGTCACGATCAAATTCAGGTTTGCTTTTGATTTGTTTATTTATAAAGAAGTCAAGCTAGATTAGTAAAATAGGACTTATTTGGTAAACAAGTTAAGTTTAAAAACCTAAAGACTTTGCTCATTAAGAGTTCAAACTCGTTTAATTAATTTTAAAATAAGAATAATATTTTTTTTTCCATATCATAAGAATAAATCTACATTTATAAGCATATTTTTAATTCATATTTAATATAATAAATTAAAAATAGCTGGCATACTACTTGGTTAGTATAGTTATTAATCAATTTTATCGTTTCATGGTAACAATTTTATTTACTTTTTCATTGCTTTATTTAAATAGATGAAATTGAGTTGGAAAAAAGATACTATTGTCTTCAAAATTTAAGCTCAAAGGCTATATAAATATTTAATATGTAATGGATATGCTAGTAAGCTATCATTCGATAGTAATTTCATAACAAATTATAATAATACATATATTTTTTTAAAATATTTAATTTCTCAATTCACCAATTGATAGATATGACTGTAAAATAACTTAGCATCCACGAACAATTTTGGACTCGTTAAGTAAGCGAATAACCCAAACCATAATCGGCTCAGCTGGGCTTAATTGCAATACAGTACAAAAGGGCCCCTCTTATAATTTATTGGAACTCGAGGTATTACATTGAAAAACATCAAACTTTGTTACCAAACCCAACTCAAATCAAACCTAGGGCTGATTTGGATAATTGCCTTTCTACATACCGTTTGAGAGAGAGAGAGAGAGGCGAATCAAGTACGGTCGGTAGAGTCCTCCCCCTTTCATTCATCCTTCAGCCCACATTTTTTGCTTCCCAGGTAAGTTGATCTATCCTTTTCCACTTTAATTTATTGCTTCTATTTTTATTCATCATTCTATTGGAACTTGATTTTTACATATTGAAATCCTAAATTTTAGAAGTTGATCTATGTAGTTTTGTTCAAGGGTGTAGCCGGTTGATTCTACATTAGGAGGACTTTTAGGAATGTACTTTATAAAAAAGGATTTAAATAGGATTTGGTTTCGGTTTGCTAAAGATTATTCAAAATTTGTCAAGAATATATGTGTGAATAGAATAGATCTTTGTTAAATGGGTATTATATAAGTGCCAAATAATTTAAAGTCACTTGGTTGGATGTTCATCTTACATACGTTCTTTGAAATTTGTGCCGTCACTCCTTTAACAAATGATTCTATAAAGGGTCAAAATGGGTAATTTGATAGGATGATTGAGAATATATTGTTATAGTCCTATAACCTCGCTTAAAGTTTTGGTAAGAAGTCATTTGAGAAGCTAGTCTACTCCAAATTGTCTTCCTAGGATCTTGGTTGGATGTTCATGCCCTTTTTTTTTTTTTTTTTTTCACTCATATAAACCTCTGTTTCTTATTAGAAGAATTTCATGAATGCTTGCCTCACCCACTATGCATGGAAAATAATGAAGAAAACGGATCACATGTTCTCAGATTGTTCTTATGGCTTACACATGCTACATGGAAATTATGCAGGATATTAAGAGGGAAAGGTGGGTACTTACTGAAGAAGGGAAGGCCTATGCCGATTTACACTCACCTGAAGTACAAATTTTCTTGGCTATGCCACCTGAGGGCATCTCACCTGCTGGATTGAAGGTCATTATTTCTAAATTAGCTAATGTTCAATGTTACTTTTTATACAGTTTTCCATCAGTAATCATTTACTTGTATTATTGGCCAATTCTGAGGATTTCTTATATTTAGTGCTCAATTTAGTAATGTGGCGTCGGTTTTATACCAATTGACTCTTTAAAGTAGAGTACTTGGATTTGTGATTGAATTTAATTTATGCTCCTTCAAGTTTCCTTTAACATCTACTGGTTGTATTGGAAGTGATGAATTGCTTTGTCTGTTTGCAGGAGGAACTTGAAGGTTCGAGCCGGGAAAACAACTAGTGACCAGAAAGTTAAAAGGTAAATTGTAGTCTTCGACATCAGAACAAGTTCCAAGTTGGAAAATCAGCTTTAGTTTTAGATCCATGAATTTGATTCATTTTTTTCATTACCAACCTGAATAGAGATATCGAAGAAAAGGTGAAATATTTCATAGGACTTGTTCCTGGAATATAGAATATAAGAAAATTCTGAATGATGAATAAGAATGCGTTACTTATTACAAAGATTAGCTGAACATGCTTTTACTCCCAATGGAGAACATGGTCTTAAGATATGATGCCCAATTGATATTCTTTTGGTAATAATCTATGCACCAACGACATTATTCCAGTTATTATTTTGTTGGTTCACACTTCACGGACATCACCTATTGGATCTAAAAGATAATGGGCCTTGAAATTCATTTGTCAGTTTATTCCTGAATTTGATGTGCTTACTTTAAGTTTCTTACTATCCGTGCAATGTTTAGGTTAATCATGGACAAGCGCCACTACCCGATATTAGGTTAGGATAGCTGCAATTATATCTAGGCACCTATGTGATGGAAATGGTTTCGGGAAATTCTAGTATGTTCAATAGTTTTTCTAGTTCCACGTGGTGTCAGATAGTCACTTTGTGTATTTGTTAAGTTGGATACCTTATGGAGGTGTTGCGTGCTGGCAAAAAATTCTGACCCTGTCATCAACGAGTCTTCTGTCTGTATAAACCAGCAAAGGGAGCCATTTGATCCTCAAATAAATGGCAACAATAGCTTCGATTGTGGTACTCTTGGTTCCTCATTATGGTTCACTCTTAGTACTTCTTAATACTAAAGTGAAGAACATCCTTGGTATTAAGATAAATTTCCAATTTATGCATATCATGTCTACTCTTTAAAGGCACTACATCCGAAGCTAAAGACAAATGGATGCTTTGCACTGGTTTATGTTGTTAGTACTGTTTGAATGCCCTTCATATCGGTTCTTCTAACCTTAATTGATGTAGCCTAAAAGCGTGCAAGACGTAGAGAAAGATCTTCTCATACGGGTACAAGGTGGTGAGGTAGCGGTTTTTTCTCATTATTTTGAGAAGGGAATATCTGTCATTAGTTTCTCATCTCTTCAGTTGATGCATGTTTTCTTTTTGTAGCTTTCATTAGTCATGTGTTCTTTCATCTGTTGTGTATTCAGCTTATTTGTTGTCTTAATCCTTGAAACTTCCTGTGTTTCATAGGTCCCAAAAGAGATTGATGATCTGGAAAAAAAAAAAAAACTTGTTGCTCACAAGTAATTTTTATATTTGATGGTTTTTTATGTGTTTGTTTCATATCATCTTTTTCCTTTTCTGTTGCTTTATCAACAAGTTAAAACATTTGGATTGTTAGTTAAATTTGAGAAGTTTGGTTGCATTCTGCTTTTTGTTCTGCTTACTTTTTTCTTAAATCTTTATTCTTTTTGCACTGTTCTTCCAGGACCTGGAAATGCTACTTAGTGGAAAAAAATTCTAGAGTTTCTTTATAGAGTAAAGAGATTGATTTAAACTTTAAGAATGCTTTTGATTGAGTTTAATGTTGTAAGCCCTAAAATGTGATTTTTGGCAGTGTTTAAGTTCTTATACTTATGATTACTCAAGTCATTTTTGAACAATAATGAGAGCTTAATGCATATTTTGGTTCTAATAATTATTCAAGAAAAAAACTTCATTTTACTTTGAAAAGTTTTAATGGGTATTTGTTAACTCTATTACATTTGATTTGCATGAAGATGGCTTCAAAAGAGGTGTTAAGACCAAATCAACGAATTGATTAGTACTGATTAGGATGCTGGGTTGAAATTTGGAGTGTTAGATATGATAAAAACAATGAAGAATTATTCAATTTGGGAGAAATCTTACTCCTTTCTGACGAATGGGAAAAAACAATTTTCTTTATTCATGAATCTACTATCGATCAATATAATAGGATTTTTAAATTATCTACCCATTTGCATATGCCAGATGCCTTGAGAATGCGACATGTAAGATTCATACAGAATAGAATCTTAGTGTCTTACGACGCATTCGATGATATGTTCACAACATGGACAAGAAAAAACAAAATAACGGCTTTTGATAGGGTTGATGGTCCACTGAATGAATGGTGGTATGATGCAGTTTTGTACGTATACCGATTTGTTACTAGGTTTATTTTTTTATATGCATATATATATGCATAAATGTGTGCATCTATATTTGTATTGACTTGTCATTTCATTCATTGTAATACAAGGACATATTAAAAACCTTGGACTCCATACATAGCAATAGACAATTTCATGTAGATATGGAGAATGAGAACAACCATGTCATTGTGGAGAAGAAGATCAAATTGATCAATGTTGGGATTAAAGACCCCTCAACGATGGCCCTTGAAGGTCGTAAGATGGTCGATTGCCGAGGCTTCAGAAGATTCCTTGAGAAGCACGTGCAATTGTAATTGATTGCAAAAAATTAAACATACAATTGTACGTGCTTCTCAAGGAATCTTCTGAAGCCTCGGCAATCGATCATCTTACGGTCTTCAAGGGCCATCGTTGATGGGTCTTTAATCCCAACATTGATCAATTTGATCTTCCACAATGACAGTTGTTCTCATTTTCCATATCTGCATGAAATTGTCCATTGTTATGTATGGAGTCCAAGGCTTTTAATATGTAATGACAAGTCAATACAAATATAGATA
Organism: Embelia ribes; assembly: GCA_001753735.1. NCBI lineage: Eukaryota > Viridiplantae > Streptophyta > Magnoliopsida > Ericales > Primulaceae > Embelia > Embelia ribes. The sequence continues at coordinate 5,186 of MKEJ01096533.1, read as the reverse complement.
CCATTTATATATATATGCATATAAAAAAATAAACCTAGTAACAAATTGGCATACGTACAAAATTGCATCCTGCCACCATTAATTCAATGGACCATCAACCCTATCAAAAGCCGTTATTTTGTTTTTTCTTGTCCATGTTGTGAACATATCATCAAATGCGTCGTAAGACACTAAGATATTCTGTATGAATCTTACATGTCGCATTTTCAAGGCATCTGGGATATGCAAATGGGTTGATAATTTAAAAATCCTATTATATTGATCGATAGTAGATTCATGAATAAAGAAAATTGTTTTTTCCCATTCGTCAGAAAGGAGTAAGATTTCTCCCAAATTGAATAATTCTTCATTGTTTTTATCATATCTAACACTCCAAATTTCAACCCAGCATCCTAATCAGTACTAATCAATTCGTTGATTTGGTCTTAACACCTCTTTTGAAGCCATCTTCATGCAAATCAAATGTAATAGAGTTAACAAATACCCATTAAAACTTTTCAAAGTAAAATGAAGTTTTTTTCTTGAATAATTATTAGAACCAAAATATGCATTAAGCTCTCATTATTGTTCAAAAATGACTTGAGTAATTACAAGTATAATAACTTAAACACCGCTAAAAATCACATTTTAGGGCGTACAACATTAAACTCAATCAAAATCATTCTTAAAGTTTAAATTAGTCTTTCTCTATAAACAAACTCTGGAACTTTGTTTTCACTAAGTAGCCTTTCCAAACCATAGAAGAACAGTGCAAAAAGCAATAAAGAAAAAGTAAGTAGGACAAGAAGCAGAATGCAACCAAACTTTTCAAATGTAATCAACGATCTAAAGGTTTTAACTTGCTGATAAAGCAACAGAAAAGGAAAAAGATAATATGAAACAAATACATAAAAAACCATCAAATACAAAAATTACCTGTGAGCAACAAGTTTTCTTTTTTTCAGATCATCCCTGTGAAACATAGGAGGTTTCAAGAATTAAGACTACAAATAAGTTGAATACACAACAGGTGAAAGAACAAATGACTAATGAAAGTTACAAAAAGAAAACATGCATCAACTGAAGAGATGAGAAACTAATGACAGATATTCCCTTCTCAAAATAATGAGAAAAAACCGCTACCTCACCACCTTGTACCCGTATGAGAAGATCTTTCTCTACGTCTTGCACGCTTTTAGGCTACATCAATTAAGGTTAGAAGAACCGATATGAAGGGCATTCAAACAGTACTAACAACATAAACCAGTGCAAAGCATCCATTTGTCTTTAGCTTCGGATGTAGTGCCTTTAAAGAGTAGACATGATATGCATAAATTGGAAATTTATCTTAATACCAAGGATGTTCTTCACTTTAGTATTAAGAAGTACTAAGAGTGAACCATAATGAGGAACCAAGAGTACCACAATCGAAGCTATTGTTGCCATTTATTTGAGGATCAAATGGCTCCCTTTGCTGGTTTATACAGACAGAAGACTCGTTGATGACAGGGTCAGAATTTTTTGCCAGCACGCAACACCTCCATAAGGTATCCAACTTAACAAATACACAAAGTGACTATCTGACACCACGTGGAACTAGAAAAACTATTGAACATACTAGAATTTCCCGAAACCATTTCCATCACATAGGTGCCTAGATATAATTGCAGCTATCCTAACCTAATATCGGGTAGTGGCGCTTGTCCATGATTAACCTAAACATTGCACGGATAGTAAGAAACTTAAAGTAAGCACATCAAATTCAGGAATAAACTGACAAATGAATTTCAAGGCCCATTATCTTTTAGATCCAATAGGTGATGTCCGTGAAGTGTGAACCAACAAAATAATAACTGGAATAATGTCGTTGGTGCATAGATTATTACCAAAAGAATATCAATTGGGCATCATATCTTAAGACCATGTTCTCCATTGGGAGTAAAAGCATGTTCAGCTAATCTTTGTAATAAGTAACGCATTCTTATTCATCATTCAGAATTTTCTTATATTCTATATTCCAGGAACAAGTCCTATGAAATATTTCACCTTTTCTTCGATATCTCTATTCAGGTTGGTAATGAAAAAAATGAATCAAATTCATGGATCTAAAACTAAAGCTGATTTTCCAACTTGGAACTTGTTCTGATGTCGAAGACTACAATTTACCTTTTAACTTTCTGGTCACTAGTTGTTTTCCCGGCTCGAACCTTCAAGTTCCTCCTGCAAACAGACAAAGCAATTCATCACTTCCAATACAACCAGTAGATGTTAAAGGAAACTTGAAGGAGCATAAATTAAATTCAATCACAAATCCAAGTACTCTACTTTAAAGAGTCAATTGGTATAAAACCGACGCCACATTACTAAATTGAGCACTAAATATAAGAAATCCTCAGAATTGGCCAATAATACAAGTAAATGATTACTGATGGAAAACTGTATAAAAAGTAACATTGAACATTAGCTAATTTAGAAATAATGACCTTCAATCCAGCAGGTGAGATGCCCTCAGGTGGCATAGCCAAGAAAATTTGTACTTCAGGTGAGTGTAAATCGGCATAGGCCTTCCCTTCTTCAGTAAGTACCCACCTTTCCCTCTTAATATCCTGCATAATTTCCATGTAGCATGTGTAAGCCATAAGAACAATCTGAGAACATGTGATCCGTTTTCTTCATTATTTTCCATGCATAGTGGGTGAGGCAAGCATTCATGAAATTCTTCTAATAAGAAACAGAGGTTTATATGAGTGAAAAAAAAAAAAAAAAAAAGGGCATGAACATCCAACCAAGATCCTAGGAAGACAATTTGGAGTAGACTAGCTTCTCAAATGACTTCTTACCAAAACTTTAAGCGAGGTTATAGGACTATAACAATATATTCTCAATCATCCTATCAAATTACCCATTTTGACCCTTTATAGAATCATTTGTTAAAGGAGTGACGGCACAAATTTCAAAGAACGTATGTAAGATGAACATCCAACCAAGTGACTTTAAATTATTTGGCACTTATATAATACCCATTTAACAAAGATCTATTCTATTCACACATATATTCTTGACAAATTTTGAATAATCTTTAGCAAACCGAAACCAAATCCTATTTAAATCCTTTTTTATAAAGTACATTCCTAAAAGTCCTCCTAATGTAGAATCAACCGGCTACACCCTTGAACAAAACTACATAGATCAACTTCTAAAATTTAGGATTTCAATATGTAAAAATCAAGTTCCAATAGAATGATGAATAAAAATAGAAGCAATAAATTAAAGTGGAAAAGGATAGATCAACTTACCTGGGAAGCAAAAAATGTGGGCTGAAGGATGAATGAAAGGGGGAGGACTCTACCGACCGTACTTGATTCGCCTCTCTCTCTCTCTCTCAAACGGTATGTAGAAAGGCAATTATCCAAATCAGCCCTAGGTTTGATTTGAGTTGGGTTTGGTAACAAAGTTTGATGTTTTTCAATGTAATACCTCGAGTTCCAATAAATTATAAGAGGGGCCCTTTTGTACTGTATTGCAATTAAGCCCAGCTGAGCCGATTATGGTTTGGGTTATTCGCTTACTTAACGAGTCCAAAATTGTTCGTGGATGCTAAGTTATTTTACAGTCATATCTATCAATTGGTGAATTGAGAAATTAAATATTTTAAAAAAATATATGTATTATTATAATTTGTTATGAAATTACTATCGAATGATAGCTTACTAGCATATCCATTACATATTAAATATTTATATAGCCTTTGAGCTTAAATTTTGAAGACAATAGTATCTTTTTTCCAACTCAATTTCATCTATTTAAATAAAGCAATGAAAAAGTAAATAAAATTGTTACCATGAAACGATAAAATTGATTAATAACTATACTAACCAAGTAGTATGCCAGCTATTTTTAATTTATTATATTAAATATGAATTAAAAATATGCTTATAAATGTAGATTTATTCTTATGATATGGAAAAAAAAATATTATTCTTATTTTAAAATTAATTAAACGAGTTTGAACTCTTAATGAGCAAAGTCTTTAGGTTTTTAAACTTAACTTGTTTACCAAATAAGTCCTATTTTACTAATCTAGCTTGACTTCTTTATAAATAAACAAATCAAAAGCAAACCTGAATTTGATCGTGACCCGCTCAGTTCATTTTTATTGTACTTTTGTAAGAATTTGTACAAGTTTATCTTCTCTTTTGAATGATAAAACTATATTACGGCGATAATACAAAAATTAGCAATAACATTCTTGAGGTTTTATATTTTTATCAATTTAGTCCCAAAATTACAATATTTATCAATTCTACCTCAAAGGTTTAAATTTATAGTCAATTGGGTCTTCTGTCTATTTTTCGTTAATTTTCATATCAAATTATCATTTTACCCAATTACCATTTTACCTTTTAAGCTTTGAAAAAATAAGTTATACTTTAACTACCTGCTATTTGCATTCAGTTCTGAAATATTGAAAAGACTGTTCTTTTTTCTGTTGACATAACTAAAAGGAAAGTTTGTACTAAATTTGAATAATATTAGCTGCTCCGTATACTGTCAATGTTGATCAACACTGGTTTATTCTTCTGCTATTATGATTTTTGTCTGTTTTGATATTTTTAGGCTTAGAATTTGGTTTTCATCAAAACACGAAATTTGTACATCTTTGAATTCTCTTTCAAGAAAGATAAAATAGATTTTCATTGGATTTACGAGCTGAGAGATATTCACATTTTACGAAACAGTGTCAGTTTTACATACATAAACCGTTTTTTTTCATTTTAACCCTTTTGCACTTTGAATTGGAAATTTACCAAAACATGAAACTTGTAGATATTTGAATTATCTTTCTAAACATATCTCGTAAATATCCATTGAGTTTATGAGTTAGGAGATATGACCATTTTACTTAACAGCTTTTATTGAAATATGTCATTTAGGTCTCTACTTCTTCAAGACTTATTTTTCTTCAAGTTGTGTTGTGTTTTGAGCTTATAATAAACTTTGTATCTTCACGCAAATTTGCTCAAACATTAGTTTCCTAATGAGCATAAATTAAACTTTGTTTCTGACTCATTTTTCATCATCAAAATATATTTGATCAAAAATTGGATCAACAATATTGATGAAATACAATTATATACATATTATTTATATTATATATATATAGAATATTTTTATACATATATATCATATATTTTTGTATTACATAA
>MKEJ01096525.1:0-10337 GCA_001753735.1 Embelia ribes | reverse complement strand
GAATTTAGCATATGGCTTCAGTTCCTAAACATATCCCTGGGTCTCTCCATTTAGGTGTTCTTTGCCAGAGTATCCCTGATCAATTGCTTTGGTGCTGAAACAGTAAACAAGACACCGTTAAAAAAAAAAAGTCCGAAGAACATGCGTTGAAATTATGAAGCTTGTTTTTTTCGTTTTTTGTTTTTTCTATTTCAATCTTTACTAATTACAGGACCTGAAACCATTAGATAACTCCATCATTGTCGTGTTAGTATTTCAATTTTCGTGCCATACTTTGTTTGATCAGAATTAACGAAAAGAACTTTTAGTTCTTAGGCTACTATGTAATAATGATTTCAGTGAAGCAATAGGTCAGTGGAGTTTCATCCAGTAATTGAGTTTCAAAACTAAAAAGCAATTTTCAGAAAAACCGACATAAACGTGGAAGAGATATAATGAACTAACGAAAAAGTAAATGGGTTTGTCTCACCAGGCAAACCGGTGAATCTTTCAAACTGAACAAATGCTTGGTTTATGAACATCTCTGTTCCAAAAACAACTTTGGCTCCCGACTCCTGGGCTTCTTGCAATAGTCTAGTCCATTTTGGTGTATAAATGGCATCGAAGACCAAGGAATATCGGCTCAAAGCTTTCTGTCAAAGATACAGCGAAAAAAAGCAAGGTCAAAATCATAGAAGATAGCTAATACTATTTGTTCCCAATGCATATATGGATAAAGAACTGATGCTAATTTTTTCTTACAATCAAATTCTTTTATCTGGGTTCAACATAATTATCTGATCACTGGAGCATAACAAACCCTAGTGGGAAAATAGAATTTTGCCTTTACCCTCTTGGCTTTTCTTTGGGCAGCAAAGGATTTACTAAAACACAAGTACGCATACATATCGTCGCAAAAAATGCAGATTCTCGGTTTGTAACAGAGATGGAAGATTTTATAGCTGGGATTCAATGCAAAAGAATAATTTCGTCTGGCGTTTTGATACTAAAGGGAACAGGCTTCCAGGACATGGGGTTTTACCCAACAAAATGACTAACTTGTATTACAGAAAAGAAGGCTGCTTTTATTTATGACTCTAAAAAGGTATACTACCCATGAAAATAGTCGATGGAGGAAATATATTTAAGGGCTTGGTTCTCCAAAAAGTGTTTAGAGAACCACCATAAAAACACTACAGTCATAAAGATATACAGAAATGTATTCTCTGGTTCATCGTAAATTACATGAAAACAAACCAGTTTTCACTGTTCAGTCCTGAAACAAGTGATAACAAGAACAAAGGCAGAACCTAAAAATTTTGAAAACAGTTCAATGGATCCATATCTTTTTGTATAATGTCATCTTTACATTGTGATAGTAAAATAACTTATTTCCACTATAGAACTATGTAACTTCATCAGATCAGAAATAGCAGAAACAGAAAACAGTTGATCGTATGAGAGAATCAAAGGGAGCAAGAGGGGGCAAACCTTAGATAGCGGAGTAGCATCAGTGTTTGGTTTCATCCCAACAGACGTAGTATTGGCGAGAATCATCCCATCTTCTGGATGGAAATCTTCTAGCTCAGCTAGAGTAATAGCTTCTCCTCCAACTTTGTTGGCAAGTTCTTTTGCTTTTTCTGTCATTAACAAGAAAACACGAGTCAGTAATTAGTTTACATTGTGAAACTACCACTTCAAAAACTTGTCCACCAAAAACTTCACTCTTCTAAAAATAATTGAGCAGTTCCAAACAATTGTTTTTAGCATAACATTGCACATGCTTTTAGTAACATCAGGTCTAATGGACATAATGACATTACCCACCCTTAAGAGAGATATGACTCTTTAAGTTTGGCTGTGTATACAAGACAGAAAATGATCATACAATAAACTCCCCATTTCCACCGAAATAGAGATAGTAAGCAAAGAGGATTCTACCAAACGTTCGATTAGCAACTACAACTCTTGCTCCCTTTTCCATTCCACCGTAAGCAAGAGCCTTTCCAGCTCCACCAGCTCCAATGACTACAAACTTTTTACCAGCAAGAGGTGAAGCAGATCCATTGCTAATGCTATTTGAGCCTGCAAAAAGGAAAATTTAAAAATGAAAATTCAAACAATAGAAGAAAAACATCTACACTGAATAATAGATTATTCAAACAGCATATCAACCACCTCCTAGTGCATCCTCAATAGCACCGATAGCTCCAAGATAATCAACATTGTAGCCGATTAACTTCCCATCATTTTTCCTAATCATGCAACTAATAGCTCCTATCTCCTGTAATAATGTGATCATGCAAGTAATATGCTTTTATAAGATGACCTGAGCACCCTTTCAAATGAAATGTTGAAGGTGATTGTAAAGTAATAATTCCACTGTGACATGAACATGGAAAAGAAGAACAGTGATACCTTCGCGATAGGATCAATCTCATCACAGCATTTTAGTCCAGCCTCCTTGTGTGGAATCGTATAGCTGCATTAGAAAGTATTAAGTGATACATATTTAATTGTTCACAGGGCTATCATCTAATATTCATTTTCTTGAGAAAAAACATTTAAATTTTGCATTGTTAAGAGCAATTACACATGTTTACTAAGGATAATTATAGGTCATAGAATCTAGGATTTTGAAGACTCTAAAATAGAAATGCCAATAGGAGATATGTACCTGTAGCCGACAAAATCAGGGGATGAATAGGTATCAAGAAAGTCTGCAACACTATCGACCAGCAAAGGCAAATAAATACCATTAAAACCAACTGATTTAAATGCTGCATTATACAGATGAGGACTTTTGCTGTGACCAATAGGTTTCCCTATAACCCCATGTACTTTGGTATCGGCCCCTATTTTTCTGAAATTATACAAGTCCAGTAAATCCTTTAAAGTTGGCTGACCAGGTGCTGAGACTGATCCAGCTTCAAGTACACCAAAAGTGAGAAATCCTCCGAATTTTGCACATAGTATACGGGAAATTAAACCCCTTTCACCCATAACAAGTCCAATTGTTGGTACCTGCAATTTCAGTTGAGAAAGTTGAGATCTGAAAAAACCTTTGACAAGGTATACTGGATGGAAATTTGGAAAAGGCTAAAAGTTCCATGACTTAGAAAAATACATTGGACTTGCACCAATAAAACTTCAAATTACGGCTAAAAATAAAATAAACTAGCCACTAGAGAGCTAAGTTTGTTCTGGAGAATCTCAAAGGAGCAAAACATATCAAATGAGAATAGTACAATTAAAACATGACAGACGTGTTGCTAGTAGGTAATCATATAAGAAGTACGTCCTGAGTTGAGTGATTTGGTGCTAGACTTTGTTTACACAAAGCAGCACTATTTTCCATATCGGGCAGATAAAAAGAGTAGCCAAATTTTGTAGAACAAATCACTATCCACATACTGAATTCTACCCATCTACTGAAAGAGAATTATTATGTTTCCAAAGTGAGAGTCACCAGAAATAATAATGCATACGCGTGCTTCTGCAATGTTTAGTTGCAGTAACATGCTGATAAGAATGCTTTTGCAGATTCACCTTAACCTAGTAGCATCGAGTCATGAGATACTTTCTTATGTTCCCCATTCCCATCTCTGAATATTAATATGTTTAAAAGATGCATATTAAGAGGATAAAATAGTGAAGCAGAATATGAACAAACTTACTTGAGAACGTGCAAGTAATTGTAAAATAGGTGCTGAATCAGTTATATCTTGAGCAGTAGTCGCTATCTTCACTATGTCAGCTCCAGTAGCCTGTATTCTAGCTGCTAGATTGCCAATTTCTTCAGAAGATGGAGTGCATTCATAGTTGTGAGAAGAAACGATGATCTTAGTCTTCTGAGTTTTCTTTCCTCGAAAGGAATCAAAGAATTCATCGGCCACCTTTAGCAACCAAATTTAAGAGCAGTCAGAACGGTTGTTCCTTTGAACTAGAATAGTATGATTGGAAAGAAGAGTGACAAATAAGAATCAATTTTTATATCTGGCAGGAAGCAGGCTTTATTTGCTCGGACTACATATTATTGCATTGTTAAATGTTTGGCAAATTACGGCCAGATAATGGAAATGAGATTGAGTAATCAATCTGACAGTTTCATAAATCGCATAGTTCCTTCGCAACTAAAGACATGCAGGCCCTTAAGAATCAAATAACAAAACTATCTAACACAAATGGCTGAGAAAAAAAGGTACCTTAAATTCAATATCAATATAATCTGCTCCCATTTCCATGGCCAAACTTAGAGCAGCCTGTCGTCTCGATTCATCTCCATTATACTCACCACCTTCCCATGTAGGTCTGCCAAGCATGAGCACATAAGAAAGGCAAGAAACAATGATGATAAGAAATGACAGTGGACAGGATATCTCAATTTGTCAGTACGATAAACAGAAAGTTTGTATATACTTAGGAGAGAAAAAATGAAGCTGCATATTTCCCTATTCACAGATTTGTTGAATCCATTAAAGATTATAAAAGGATTGTCGTACCTCGATACAGGAAAACAATGAAATTGCATCTGCACTAAGGAAAGGAGCTACCGGGATGGATTAGAAACAACATTTTCGAAAATACTGTTTAAAGCTTATAACTATTTGATAGCTTGTCATCGCTAATTTATGAAGTGGTATCTATGCCGATGACACAGGAACCAACATATCACATGCCTAGTCAATGAACTTATTGGGCATGTAGCAATCGATTTGCCTAAAATAGCTACTGTGTTTTAAGCCATGTTACCTAGAATGCGGATTGCTTTGGTTCGCGGAACGAAAACGGAAACAGGGTACGCCAATTCTTCAATTTCCAGTACATTAGGGGGTAGGCTTCTTCGGATTGATTAATAGGAACAAAATTTGTAGATTCTGAAACTTGGCATTGATCTTACTATACAAGTAGCATACATTTTACACGAATCAACTAATTTTTCTCCAAAAGTTTAAGTTTAGTGGAGTATTTTAGTTATTTTCCATTATTAAGTACTATCATCTAATTTTATAAATTATGCACTGTGCTTTGTGGATGAAGAATTATGTTATACTATAAAAGGCTACATACTTTGATTAACATATTCACTAATTGGATATTCTTAATCGCCACGTGGCATCCTAATATGCTAGAAGGAGTTGGAAAAACCCACTCTTCACAACCGTTTGGCCTCCACTTTCTATCTCATCTTTAATTTGACATTTCTTCCTATCTTAAAATTTCAAGTTTTCTCTTCTTTATATCTCACTTTCAATTCTTAACTTGTTTGGAAAGTTAGATTTAACGACTTGGAACATAAACATCTCACTATTGGGAACATCATACCGAAATTGCAGTTCGTCCCTGTTGAAACAAGTTCCAGTTATATAAGTGAATTTTTTGGAACATGAAAAATAGTTACTATTACTTCTAATTCACTAAACCACTTAATAATTTTCTGGGAGAAAAGGAAATTTTATTTTTCTCTGTCTTGTTAATTGAAAACAATAATGAACTATAATTATTTGACATATTCATTTTCTTAAAGTATCAGAAAATACAGTGCAGATAGGAACAATTTAGAGATCACTATTCTCTAGTTCGTAAGTGTAGTAAGCTATTTCAAGTCTTGACAAGCAAGTTTTAAGAAGTGAAATTCATCTTGGGTCCATGTTGGAAGAAAAGTAAGAGAAAAGTATAGTTCTACTACGAAGAGAGGCAATATCTTCTTCCTTTAAAAGAATTTTATAATCGTATAAATTAATAATTTTCAGCCAAAAAGAAAAAAAGAAAAGAAAAAAAAAGTCATTGCTAGGTCATCAAAAGAAATTTAACACCAAGTGCAGCTACATTGTGGAGACTAGTAAAAGTCGTCAACCAAAGAAATAAAGGCTTTTCCCCAATTTCAAAATAAATAGAACGTAGTATATACAACCACTGTTTGAATAATGAAAAATGCCAGAAAGTATTAGTAACTGAGAATTGAAACTGGTTAGCAACTGGAAACCTATTATTAGAAGTCATTCATAATTTGTGCTTAATCAACAAATTCACATAACTTATGCTGGATGAAGGACATATAATTAAGTGTTCAACTTCTAAATTTTAGAAGAGACAGTGCATTCCCACAAGTATAATTATTTTCAGCCCCTAGATTTCAATTCCTATACCTCAAACTCTAAATTGAGGCCTAGATATGGATAACGCACCGAGCATACATCCTAAACTTTAAAATAGAACTGGTGAAGAATAGTAGTCCCCTATTTCAAGAAGATCGCAGTTGCAACACCCTTATTTATTTGGAGATTAAATAGTATTTGGATAAGGGTTCTATTGAGTTTAATTCCTAAAATTAGGATACGGATGCAAACAGTGGCACTGGTGGGAGTGGCCTTAGGGCATTACAATCCTTGTAACTATATTCAATCCCTAAACTTTAATCACTATACAATAAACTCTAAAACAGAGTTTGTAATAGGGATAATGCACACCTCAGACCCCCTAAAATCTAAAATACAAATGTAGTCCCCTAGTTCAAGGCAAGCATTATAGTGAAATCCCGTATTTTTGCACAAATTGCGCGGTATTTGATTAGAGGTTCCTTGAGTTTAATACATAAAAATTAGGATAGAAGCCATTCAAAGGCACCGGTGGGAGTTTCGTAGAGCATTCACACTAGTCTTTCTCATTTAACTTCTACATTTCACTTTCTAAAAACTAATTTTTCCAACTAAAAATCCACATTTTAGAAGAATAATTATGTATTATAATAAAATGTAAAAACATATTTTAACCAAGGTTTTAAAGATTTGGTGGAAAAAATTTATTTTTTTTAAAAGATAAATTGTGGCTAGTAGATTTATCTACTATAGCAATTTTGGAAAGGTTTTACAAACATAAAAAATGAAAAGATTGTGTGTGAGACATTGCTCTCTATTTGATTTCTCTTTTTCAGAAAAATTGATGTGAACACTATTAGATCATTTGCGCCTGTCTTTTTATAAGAAAGATTTCTCCCATTCGATTCCCAAATTGAGAATCAAAGATGAGAAATGCTACATACTAGTACTTCTATTTGTCTCAGTTTCTAAAAATCCCAGGAGAAACGATATATTAGATTTGAGTGGAAAATTTACTATTTTCACAATTTTTCTATTAAAATAATAATATTTTTCTACCAAAATAATAAAATACTAGTAGTTAGGATTAGGAAAAATATTATTTTTACATTTTATTATGTGATGTATAATTAGTTAATAATTTTTAACAAAATTCATACAAAGTTTGGTATGACAGTTTCTAAAATAATGATTTGAAATTGCTATCTAGAAAGTTGAAATTGAGAAATTAAATGAGAAATTCTCATGTAATGCTTTATTACAAAAATTTTTCGAAGACAGAGAACACATACAAGCCGAATAGAACATCATAGCATTCACATCACTGTTTCTAAACAATTAATTTCTCTCATGTTATTTCTCATTTGAGAAATTAGAGAAAAAAATATCACAATAGCCTTTCTATTTTTTTGAGTTTCTAGAAAACTTTCCAGAAATATTAGAGAAATTTACTATCCATAATTTTTCTTTTAAAAAAATAATTTTTTTTTTACAAATCTTTAAAAATTTGGTTAAGATTTAAAAAAATACATTTTTTTATATTTTAGTATAATAATCTATAAAATTACTTCAATAATTTTTTGCATTTTTTTAGAGATAGTATGGACGATTTCTAAAATATGAATTTTTAGTAAGGGAGAAGATTTTCAAGAATTTGAAATGTAAAAATTATTAGTTAAGATTAAAAAAATATACATATATATTTTTATATTTTAATATAATAATCTATATAATTACTTCATTAATTTTTAGCAAAATTTTTAGAAATAGTGGTAAGGATAATTTCTAAAATATGAATTTTGTGTATAAGAAAGGATTGAAATGTAGAAATGAGAAAGGCAGATGGTAATGCGAAAGAGAAATGATAAATGGATAAGAAATGTGTAAAGTTTTCTACAAATTTAACTTTGACTTTCACAAGATTTTATCAAAATGAAAATGTTAATATTTATCTATTTTTTATTAAAAAATAATTTTTTTCTATTAATATATAAAATACAAAAAATATATATTTTTATTTTTATCTTTATATATTATCAAATTAATTAGGTAGAAAATTAATTTTAAAAATATTAAAAATGATTAATTTTTATCTTCTGTGAAAAATAAATTTTTAAAAAGTGATATTTAAAAATTTAATTAGAAAAGGTCTGTGTGAATTCTCTCATTATAAGTTATTTAAAACACATTTGAGTGAAATTCCACTTACCTTTCAAAAAAAAGAAAAAAAGAGTGAAATTTCACCTGTAAGTGACCAGAGTGGGAAGAGGGCTCTGTCTAATAATCAATTCCAGATCCCTCTCAGGGCTAAAATTCTTCAAGTAATCAACCCGAATTTCGACGATATCCGCTCCGAGCTCCTTCGCCTTCCAAGTCAGCTGAACCATCTGATCCACCGTGTCGGCCATCACCGGAGCACAGATCATCGTCGAATTGCTCCGGCCTCCCTCTCCGATCCCGAGACCCGAACCCGTCAACTGCTGTTGTCGCCACAAAATTCAAATTATTATTAGCAAAAAAAAAAAATTATAAAAATTATGTGATTTAGCGAAATTCGGAGTTTCGATTGTCTTACCGGAGTGCTGCTGAGAGTCATTTTTCTGGGTTTGGTGAGGTTTTGCCTAGGGGATTTCCACGAATTTAAAAAGATAGAGATTTAGTTGGTTTGGCGGGTTTAGGTGGGAGTTATATATATATATATATATATGCATATGTGTAGAGAGAGAGAGAGAGAGGGGTGTATATATATATATATACTAGAGACTAAATACACCTGTTGCGTGCACAATTTTATTGAAATATGCAATAAAAATATAAAAACTGAATCTCATATCTTCTAATTAACTGCAACATTAATTTCGTGGGTAACACTTAGCATAAGAAAATAAAATTGCAACCCTACAAATACGGGATGCAGTTACCAAATATTTTGTCTTCCTACACATTTAAGAACAAATAACAAAACACCAAAATTGCTCTGATAAATTATTTGTTAGAATACAACCATGAAAGATAAAATAGGAAATACATTAAATTGGAATGAATTTCACCTTTAGCTACCCAAATTGTATTTTATTTTATAATAGTATAGATATATAATAATATAGATAGATATATAAGAGCTAGGTTAAGCTCCCTCCATAATTCTCACAATCCATAATTTCCATAATTCTTATTTTAATCCTATAAGTATATAAAGTAAAATTCAATGGCTCCTTAAATAAATTTGATCTATTCCCAATAGAACAATAATAAATATACCGAAAACTTGTATTAAAAATTTATATTGAATTGCATTGTGTGATTAATAATTAACCATATCATCACACATTCTCTCTTCCCACAAAATAGGATGATGTTGCAAATTGTTAACCACACAATAAAATTCGGTACAAGTTTTTGGTACAAGTTTTCGGTACGTATGGCAATGGCCAATACTCAGAATAATTTATTCCAAGAAAAGGAGACAGGAAATTCTAAATTCTAACCTGTCAAATAAATGAACCATTAAATGAAATGCAACAAAATAGCTTTCTATTATTAATCTACAAAAGAAGGATGTGATGATTCACTAAATTACTACTCAAAATTCATTAACAATATTACCAAATGAAATTAACCAAACTAGGTTTAGAACAAAACAAGCTCTAGAGAAAAAAGATTATTTTGTGATATTCAGCTCTAATGCATCAATAAAAGCTCAAATAATTCATAGGAACTAGGAAATTATAACTTGTACAACCACAATAATTAAGAGAGAGAGGGAGAGAGAGGACTTTTAGGGTTTTTTTAAAAAAATAAATAAATACAAATCTTACCCTTAGAAAATGATGAAGCAAAGGGTAGATATTTCAGTGTGAGCTCCATTTCTCTGCTTCTGTTCTTTTGTGTTGCTCCCCCCTCTTGTTATCTGTCTTGAGAATGTGATCAAATTCCAAATATGCCCTTACTTTTTGAAAAGTAACACATAGTTCCATTTTATATTTAGAGTCAATTTACAATCAGACCACTGAAGTTTCCAGTTTGAACAATTTAAATTTGACGTTTAATTAAAAAGTGAAGATACTAAGGTTTAGTTTGGGAATGCTTTTCTTTTCAAAATTATTTCTAAAAATTTATTATAAAAGTGAGTGTAATCTATATATTTGGAATGTATTTATTATAATCAAGATTATTTTAGTAATTAATGATAGGAAAAACAAAAGTAGCTTTTGAATGTATCCTTACTGATCTAACTCTATTATAAAGTGTGAAATCCCT